>VZTO01011958.1:0-35802 GCA_013400615.1 Syrrhaptes paradoxus
CCTCCTCTGGTCTCGCTCCAACAAATGCATGTCCTTCTTATAGCCTTCCTTTCCAACATGTCCATCACAGGGTCATGAGAGCACTTCAAGAGTCCCTAATGCTTGAGTCCTTATTCACTCCAATTACAGATGCCAGTGTATTGAATTTCAAATACACGGGGGTATGCTAAGGCCACCTTGACTGTTATATGTGTATATTTATATATATATTTTTAAAGCTACATATCAAGTATATGAAAGAAATGTACATGAAGTGTAGTTGTTCAGTGAACACACAAAATACCCAGGCATGTATATGAAATGGGTGACTAGATGGTAGCCTATAGTAGTAGCTGGTAACAGGACAGCTACTGTACAAAACATAACTGTAACAATATCTGAATAAGTAGATACATTAACACTTTAGATTTTAGGGGTTTTTTACTAATACATATGGGTTTTTTCTTTCAATTGGCAAGATACTAGTTTTCAGTGGTAATACACATATTCTAATTTCTCCAACTGTGTCCTTTCTCCATTTCTGCATTTTCGTTTTTTTTTTTTCTTGTATTGAGGGAAAATAACAATTTATGAGACTCAGCAAATGTATTCATGGAATAAATATGTGTAGCACCATCAGGCAGTCTGTTTAAATCCAATAAGCAATATTTAGGACTCTGGCTTTGCTTTATCATAGAAAGAAACCAGGAAAGACATACCTATATTCCACAATATGTTTCTGTAGCTGCTTTAAAATAAACTGAAAAATCTATTAAAATCTTGAAAAATCTTGCACTGCATTCCCTGGAGCAAGAAAATTTAAAACTGTGAAATCTTCATGAGTGTTTAATAATGGTCTTTTATATTCTTGACTAAGCAATGGTGATGATGTATTGCAAGATTAATACATAAATCATTAGGAAACTTTAGTCATTTTAATACATCAAGTCTGTGTTTTGCTTAATTCACTGATTCATCCTGAAGCATATATTGAAATTTTGTGTGGCCTTTCATTAAAAACCTCAGCATGTCACCCACATTTTGCATCACTTGTTTTTTAAGGGAGCACATAGCAATCGCGTTGTTCTGCAGTTTGATCTTGAGGCACTCTGCCCTCCAGGCAAATTAACAGGCTGGAAATTGGGGAGCGTGGTGATGGGTGAGGGGAGGATGACATGTGCAAGAGAAGTGTAGTGTGACAGAGGTCCATGTCAGGAAAGTTTCACTGCTAGCACTGGCCAGGTTAAACATAGCTGTGTGTTGGTCAGTACTGTCACAAGTCCACTGAGCCTTTTGTTGAAGCAAGATGTGGCGGGGAAGGGAAAGGGTGATGCCACTGCACCTTCCTTTGGTTGATCTGTATCTGCTTCCTTCCCATGTGAGCACAGGGCAAAAGCAACTGTTAATGAAAGAGAAAAAGCCGACAGCAGCACAAGAGCCTGCGCACAAGAGGTGTGGGGGAAGTGGTCTGTGCTGAGTAGCAATCTTGTTTCCCCTGTTACTCAGTGGGTACCCTGAGCTGACTTAATACTGTTCACTAGATATGGTATCACTGAATGTAAATGGGAGACCTGAACTGGACACAGACCAACTAAAGCCAGGCAGAAAAGACACCAGAGTAAGACCAGCTGCCAAGGAAGTTGCTGAACGTGGATCCAGTTTCCAAACTTGTGTAGAAGCTGAGTCCATATTTAAACACCTAATTAGCCACTGCAGGCTCCTGTTTGAAATTTGGCTTCTCATTACTTTTTACAAATACATTGCCCCAGCATGCTAGGGAGACTGCTGCTGGAGACAGCACCATGAAGATGAGTGGTAAAATCAGCTTCTGGTGGAAAAGAAAAAAAATACTATTAGAAAAAAAAAATCAGCAAACCACAAGGCACTCACTCACTCCAGAATTCAAAACTTACTTATTTTGTTTTGGCAAAAATACGAACAATGCCTTTCTCTTCTCCCTAATTTTTGTAATGACAATTCAGATTTGTCAGTCTATGTTGCAAAAAATCTTAAGCCAAAAATAAGGAATTCTGCTAAAAATCAATTTAACAGAAAATCATGCCTTATCCTGATCCTTTATTCAGTATAGAATCAATAAAACATCATTTAAAAGGAAGAAGAAGTTCTTGTATATTCCTTCTCTCTTGTCCAGATTTCAAAGCAGCTAATTAGATCCTGTCTGCCTTAACTCCTGTAGTTTCCATTTAGTGATTTGTGCATTGCCCTATTTTATCTGCACCAACCTGACAAAATGCCCCCAGGGGAGGCTGTTTTCCATGGTAAGAAGAGTGGTCCACACAGAGCCCCACTCAGAGGAGTGGGTGGGCATGAACTTGTCCAAGCTGGTGATGCCAGACACGCTGCTCCTTCCCAATGGACTTCTTCCCACCAAGTCGATGCTCAGTGCCTTCCCTTGCTCCACTTTTCCCAGCTGCTGACCATGCACAGGCTTACGATACCCACAGCACATGCTGTCTGGCGCAGCTCGAGCCTGGTGAGCAGTATATATTAGGAGGGATCCCTGGGCAGTTGAACACCTGTACCTCCTAGCTCTCTAGCCAACTGGCCAGCACGTGTGGTATATCCACTGTTAGCTGGGAGCTGCCAGTCCTTTGCGTGGCTATCTGCCCAGTTAGGAGGCAGAGTTTCTCTGCTTGAGCATCTGCCTGCTTTGTTGCGAAGCATCAATTCCCTGTATCCTCAGGGGTCCAAGTGTCACAGGCACCCTGCATGCACTGGTGTGCCAGCACAGTTTGCTGGTAAGCTGTGTTCTGCTTTGAGCCATGTTTCAGTTGGCCTCTTGTATATGCTTTCATTTCAGAAGGCTTTTAAAGCATTCACAATATGAAAGCAATGTGGAAATGCGTAATGTTGATATTATTATTTAGTATACAATTATAGTTTCATTCAGTGTAGAAGATGTACATACAGAGCTCAGAGCGCCAAGAGAGGCTAGATTTAGATGCATAGCCTTTAAAGCCAGGTAATTCCATGTACATAAGGAATATATTTTATGGCTTTAAACTGAAAGAGGGTAGGCTTAGATTGGATATAAGGAAGAATTTTTTTTACTGTGGGGGTGGTGAGGCACTGGAACAGGTTGCCCAGAGAAGCTGTGGATGCCCCATCCCTGGAGGTGTTCAAGGCCAGGCTGGATGAGGCTTTGAGCAACCTGGTCTAGTGGAGGGTGTCCCTGCCCATGGCTGGGGGGTTGGCCTAGATGATCTTTAAAGGTCTCTTCCAGCCCAAACCATTCCATGATTCTGCGATTCTACATGTGTGTACAGTCGTAGTACAGGTACAGGAGCCTGTGCATGCCTATTTTTCTGATGCATAATGTCAAAACTGGATGTAGTGAAATCAAGTAACCAGTGTTGATTCTCTTCCCAATGTGTCATTTAAACAACATGAACCTAATTAGACAGGGAACTCATGAACAAAACAGTTATTCAGTGAAAATCCTTGTCAGTTTTTTGTCACAGGTATTCCTCTGTTTTACGTAGTCTATTGATGTCAGATTCCTCAAAAGCAAAAAGCACACACAGAGAAAATTAGAAGAGAGTGGGTAATCATTGCAGGGGTTCTGCCAAAGTTGCCTGCTCTAGGTATCCAATTTTATATCCTTCGTATGTATAGTATGTCGTTGAAGTCTGATTCCCCACTGCCTTGCAAATCATTTGCATCTCTGCGCTCTAATATAAAAGGCTTCCTCACTGATTGGATAGCTTTTTATATCTTCTAAGCACTCGTGTTTCTCTGACATAGATATCTATGCAAAGTACAAGGCTTTTGAGGATCTGGCCCTTGTAGTTCATGCTTCATTGCCACAAGGTAAGTAAAAACAGCACTCTCACAGAATGTGGGAATGGGAAGTCATGGGGAGCATTCACCATCCTCCTGCCTGGCATTTGAAGGTTACTGAAGGCCAGACTAGACCCAGGCAGAACAAGTCAGAGTAGTCCCCAGCCCTGCTTTCCTCTTGCCAGACAAGATCACTCTGATTCAATCCAGGAAGCTTGTCCTGTGCCCCAGCTTGTGTTCTCCACTAGTGGGGGAATGGTGGCACCGATGGAGAAGTGCCAGGTTTGGCTGCCAGCTGGCTGCCGGAGGAGGCTTTGGATGAGTGCTTCTTCCCATGGGTGGCATGAGTTCTGCCCTGCACGGCTGCGCAAGGGAAGCTCGTAGCGACTGAGGATCTGGTCCTTCAAGTTAAAAGGGTTGAAATATGCATGAAGCATAAGGTGACATTTTGACTGTCTCTGATCAGAGCACGGATGTTACTGAATTTAAAATGTAACTGCAATTTCCTGAGTAATGCCAAGTCACTTTCATATTCATGCAGTGATTGTTCTTTATTCTTAAAATAGGCCATCTTACCCCGAGGTGCAGGTGATTATGGTAATGGTGCTACATTAACCAGCACGTTACAGCTCAGGCCGTTGGTTGGTACAGGGGCTGTTTATGATCAACTGTCCTTTTTTATTATCTCTCAGTTTATATAATGCTTTTGTAGGCTGTTTGTGATTTGCTTGAAAGAGAAAAAGGAGAAAAAAAGGCAGGAAAAAAAGAGATGCACTGGAGAGTCAATACTATTGTCTTTTACTTCCTGTAAAAGCTGTACGATTTACCATTGTGTCTGCAAGTTTATGAGCCCATTGTAATAACAAGAACAGTTAAATTGCTTCAGAAGTCTTATATGTCTGCAGAGAGTCAGTCTGTTTGCTAGCATGCAGGGCTTTCTGTGGTGAAGTGTACAGGATATTATAAATAAGGTACTCAACGAGAATGAGATAAAAAAAAGAACTCTGAGACATATTTGCTGTTTATTCAGAATGAAAACCTTGCATATAGTAGCAATCACAGAAAACTGAAAGCAGGATTTTCTGCAGAGTAGGAGCATCCCCAGCCCGGGCATTTGCTGCACTAGGGGTGCAGGTGTAGAGGATGGAGCTGAAATTGCAGCTGTCGCAGAGGCACGACAACAACTAGGGGGAAGGAGAGAGCTGGGAAAGATCTGCTCCTCCTCCTCTGTCTCCCTCCACCTTCAGTAGCTGCTGCCCCATGGACCCTAACCCCTGGCTCTGCATGGGCAGCAGCAGCAGCAAAGGGGATAAGGACCGGAGCTGTACTGCTGCCCCCAGGAGCCTGTTGCTTTAGGCTCCCGCCTGCTTTGCCTAGGAGCTGTCTGTAATGCCAGGAATTACCTCTGCTTCTGCTGAGCACAAAAAAGGTTAGATGAGAAGCTGTAGTAATTACACGAGTGAATTGTCATGGCATAGGAATTTGTGGAAGTGATGCTGAGGCCCCAGTCGGAAGGAGCAGTTTAAGTGACATACCTGCTAATTTGCCTGGAACTAGCCTGCTTATTTAAAAATAAAAAAATACTGCTGTCTGCATGAAGTGAAACCCAACTAATCGTCAGTTCCTGGAAAGTTTGACTTGAGAGAAAAGCAGATTTAGCATCCAGATGAGAGAGGTGCACAAGAGTCACAACAGGTAATGTTTTGCCATAACTCACAGTATTTGGGTCTTCATTGCACTGCAGTTTGGCACAGACCCAGCCAGCTATCTTTGCTCTAAAGCCTGTATATGGCATAACTGTGATTACACTTGCAGCCACTCTCCTTGTCCCATCTTTTTATCCATCTCTTTAGCTGTGTATAATCTGGTGTGTCATTGGGGCAGGTGCAACAATTGCCTTACTCATGTGTACTGTGCCCAGCACAGGAGCCTTCATCAGAAACTAGTAGGTCCTTCTAAAATACAAATAATAGTCATCCGGAGCTGTATGATCTGGGACAGATTCACTGTGTGGGAATAGAGTATGTGTTTGTGGGAAGAGGGCAGTGAGGAAGGGGAGAGCAGTTTGAGGACCTCTAGGTGTCCTGGAGATTGCACTTCAGCAATTCTAGTTAAAATAGTTTGACATAGAGATTCTGGCAGGTATTGTGTAATTTTGCTTTAATTTTTTCCCCTGCCATAAATCAGTCTTAGTGTCTGACAGAATGGTCACCAGGACTCTGACAAACAACATGCCTGACAGTGACAAGCTGTTCCTTCAGACAAATCAGTTTACAGCTGTTTGTTTGCTGGATATTGCAAAATACAGTGGATTTGATGTTTGTGCAATTCTGTTTTTCTTCTGATTATTTTTATGTGCATCTCCCTCTCTCTTTCTCTCTCGTATATAGATGTTCGTATTCACCCCATGGAGCCTATGCCCAAAGCAAACTTGCCCTTGTGTTATTTACCTATCGACTACAGCATCTTCTGACTGCAAATGGAAGCCATGTGACTGCTAATGTAGTAGACCCCGGAGTAGTGAATACTGAACTCTACAAGCATGTCTTTTGGGTTATAAAAGTGGTCAAATGGATGACAGCCTGGCTATTTTTCAAGGTATGAAGTTTTTAAAATAATTTTGTTGTCGTGTCCTATGTTGTGAGAACTGTAGTCAGCACAGAGCTGAAGGTGTTTCAGAGTTTACCGTGATGTATGGTATTTATTGCATTTCTCTGTGCTGATGAGACATACAAAACTGATAAACACAGACCTTCCCCAGAACAAACTGTTATTTTAAATGGAGTGAGAAAGCCCTCATGGTAAGGGGGCTTAAGAATGCCTTTCACTCTGTCTGTGCCCATGCACTGATTATCTCTGCCCTGATCTATCTGTGTGCTTTTGTGCGTATGCGAGGGCAGAAGCACATCCTAACACAGAGCAGGAATATGCAAAGTGTTCCTATGAAATGTCTTGTACGTCCTCTTAATGAGAAGCAGACAAGATCTGGCATGGTCTTTGTGTACACAACATGTTATAGAGAAGAGGGTGAAGGGGAGAAGGAAGTTGTACAAAGATGTGGTGGGAAGAGGCTGCCATGCTCCAGGCTGTGTGGGTCCAGACACTCGTGCTCTGGAAAGTGGGAAAGTTTTCATTTAGCTCTTTCATCCTAACACGTACTTGTAATGGTACCTGATTTTCTGTTATCTAATCCTGCTCTGCATTAGGAAACTTAAAGCCGTTTGATAAAACTGACCCAGAAGTGGGGCAGACCCAGTTAGGGTTAACATCAGTAATGTTTTGTGGTGGTGTAAGTAGACCAATCTGAAATTGGTTTAGCTGCACAAGTGCAATCTTCTCATGCAGACAAGCCTTAGGAGGACTTGTGCTGAGAAAATGTACTGCTTAACTCTGACAGAAAGTAGTTTTGAATTAAGTGAATGGAACCTGATTCCATTAGAGAGAATTAAATGTCCTAATTAAAATGAAGTATTTTAGATCAAGGGGCATGTCCCACAAAGCAAATTAATTTTAAACTTTGATATGGAAATATCACTAGCTTTAATTTCAGAAATGAAACTGGAGGCTGGAAGGGTGGCTGTAAAATAAGATGCAAACAAATAAACCCCTATTTAAAAAAATAATAGTATCTTCTGAGTACACCTTGAATATTGCAATAAAATTGTAATAGGAACACTCATAATATGTAATGCAATCTTAAAAAAGCAGAATGCAGCTTTGCCAGAACGTATATATTAAACTTGTTTTGCCTCTTGTGATTGCCATTTTAAATATCAGTCTGGGGTGGTGTTTTTTCATTGGACTTACTTCACCTTGCTAATATAACAGCTTCATGTAGACATTTAGGTTGTGCTTAGGATTTCCTCTAAAGCCACAAAATTCTAACGAAATTTTTGTGTCTGAGGGTGAGAATTGAGTCTATTGTTTACAGCACTCAATGCCATTCAGTTTTATTTGTGTACTTAGGGAGACATTTTTGTATTATACTGACCATGTTTAGATACTGAATGGGATCTCACTGAGTACGCATAAAATGAGTCTGGATTTATCACAAGAGGGAGTTCCATACTTAGAGTTCTAATAATAATGTTGCTGATTTTTCTTGATTAGTTCCTATTCTTTAGATAAGGATTCTGTCTTGCAACGGGTGATGGACAGACATACTAACTTGCGTGGAAGTGCAATGTGTGTGCTGCCTGAAAAGAAATGCATCAATTGTTTATTGAGTCAGAGTAGCTTCAGATTTGGATAAGTGAGTGCTTTGGTTATTGAGATTGAGATTTACACATTTTTATATAACATGCAATCTGTTTTTCCAATAAACCAAAGGAGAGGGAAGCTCTTACTATCACTCTTCCCATCCTCCCTTAGACTTCTGAGTTACTTCTGACTTCTATTATTTGCTTATTGCTTAAGATATGTTTATGTATTCGGGATTGACTTTGCCTTCTTTTCTCACATCCAGGAGCACTTCATCACATAGGTACACTATGTTCAGCTCCAGCAGAGCTGCATCACAAGGCGATGTTTAGCTCCACAGCAAGCTCAGGTTGAAAGCCTGCCTGGCAGTTTCGGTAGCATTGCACCAAGTGCTGTAGTATCCCGCTTTCAAGCCTGAGTGGGCCTTGTGTTGGTCTCGTGCACTAGAGTGAATTTCCCCTGGAAAAGTAAGGAAGCAAATACAAGAAAATTAAGTTGTCTGATAATATTAGCTGATAGTTGGTATTATAGATTTCTTCTTCCCTGGAATTTTATTCCCGAGTGCACATATATGAATCTTCCTTCTAGGACTATGACAGTAATGCAGTGAAAATGAGGTGACAGCTCTCTAATCATATTGGCTCACCTGACTTTTATCACCCTGAAGTATTCCAAAGCGGTTTCTAAATGCTTGAAGGAAATTGCTTCACCCACTGCAACCTGGTGCTCATGGGAGCCAACACAGCCCATAGAGCGCTGATGAGGAAATGCATCATGGATTTATCACATCACATTCCCCCAGGAGAGAGTCAACATGTTGTTTGATGTAATTTCAAAATATTGTGGCAAAGCCTCCACTGCCTTTAAATTCACTTCTGCCAGTACTGGTCCCAGTTTCATTCTGGTCAAATAACTCATAGGGATTGCAGCGTGACCCCAACTCTTGCTGGGCTGCTCGAATTTGAATTGGCTCTGTGTGGCAATCAAGGCTGTCAGCTTAGCATCCTCCTCAGAGCTGTCTCAAGATATTTAGGTACTTAAGCAAATAAACCTACAGTCTCGTAAACAGGCCATGATACGCACATATAATTTACTCAAAGTATTAACAGCTTTAGTTTCTCAGAACTGTGAAACATTGTCTTCTGGTTTTCAGATGTAGTTCAAAAAAATGTCTGCCAAATGTTTGGGGATTTTTTTCCCTAACAAGCTGCAGTGAGAGGCACACCTGCAGAAATAATATAGGCCAGGCTAACGGATCTACTGACAGTCATAAAAATTATGAAATTAATGCATGCCCTTTAGAGGTGATGGTTTCATTCTTTCTCAGCTTTATTCATTCTCAGGATAGTTATTGTCTGCTGCAATACTTGATCTTTAAGTTTCCATTTTGCAAATGATTTCTCTACATTTTTAATAAACAGGGATTTCACCTCTCACACACAAGACAGAAATTATGTTTATTCCTCAAAAAAATAAATTGATTCCTACCCCTATGACTTCTCAGTAAATAAAAGCTAATGATCTGTCATAGTCCCCTGCAGAGTACAGTGAAATATGTTATTCCTCAGGAATTTTTAACATAAAGTGATCTTCTTTTTGAAGAGATAATTTCCAAACCAGTAAACAATAACAAATTAATAAGATAATAATAGCCTAAAAAGACATTTATTGGGCATTGATCTGCAATTTGACCACCTGTGCTATACACCAGTTTTAGCAATGGGTACTGTCCAAGCTGGAAGCCAGGAAGGTACTGTTTCTCTCAGAGATATTTCTGTTTCTGCTACAGGTACTGAGTATTCATTCTTAAGCCAGATGGCCTCTGCTCATGGTACAATTAAAATGCCTTACAGCAAAAAAAAAATGTTGGCTCTCATTAATGTCCAATGGCAGGGACTGTTCTGCTTCATATGATGTCATTATGTCATCAAAGTAGAGACATTTCCCACACAATAGTGTTGTAAAAATTCCCCCAAACCTTCTTTATGACAAGCTCGATGAACATGGCATTACCAGATGCAGAGTATTCAGTCCTTTCAGCCACCTCAGATTGGTATTTAGGAAGGTATCATGGAAGGAAGACTGAACATCAGATCTTGTCTCAGCTACCATTTCCAAAGACATAGTGCCATGTAAGTGATTACTGACTGACAAACTGAAAGTGAGTAGGATTAATGACCCTGTTGGCCTGTAAAACTGAAGGGAAAGGCTAGAAATCAGCCAATATAAACTAGTTCATTTCTTTCATCTGTCAAAATAGGCTTAACTTCAGTGCAATCTTCCTCTAACTTTTTTAAAGAAATGCTTCCAGTCTGTAAGTGTTACTAGAAAAAAAGATCTAACGAACCTGGATTCATCATTCATGCCAGAGGACATAGTCATGCTGGTCTTATTGCAGCATTTCTTATTCAAACTGTCCCTTTGGCACCATGAATGTAGAAAATTAGTTTCATCCACCCACCCCGAGGTGTCAGAAGACAAACACATCACCACACAATAACACCAGCTGTACAGAATGAGAATAATTAAATTCTACAGCTGAAAGCAGCAATTCATCAGCATCAACACCTTCGGTCCATGTGAATGTGTGGTCTTCAGGTAAAACTAGCGGGAATTTTTCTCACAAAATGAAAACTCTTTGCAGAAACATGTCATTTGGGGTTATTTTTTTTCCAAAGACTTTTCAGATCAAAAATGAGATTCTGGTTAAAATCAGATAAAAGGAAACAGTCTACTTTATCCCAGTAACTCTGATCTTTAAGCAGATCCCGTTTTTGTACACGTTGGTACAGGTATTTAAGCTTCAGAACCATAGAGCTTTTTTTTTCCCCGTATAATAAATATTTGCTTATTCGTACAGCCATAGGATGATTCTAAGGGGTAAGATGGAGGGACCTACCTGAGAAGGATAATGAGCAATCCACGTCTGGAGCCACCAAATCCTGGTGATCTGGGTATCTTTCTTGGACATGCATTCCTGGACTTGGGTAGGCACACAGGTCCTCCCTGGTCTGGGGTATGTGGATGCAGCTTGGCTGCTTTATTTATTTTAACTGCTAAATAAGAAGGCTTTGGAGCATGTAGCATTTTGTGTCTGTCCTAAATAGGATTAGACCCCTCTAAAGGATGCTGACTGGAAGTGCACACCTACATAGCACTGAAACCTGGTCTCCACGGAACCTGTTGTTCCCCTGCGGTCCCAAGATATATTTATTTTTCTGTGTGTTTTCTCAGGTCTAAGTAGCCAAGTTGTTTATTGTAAGAGACATATTTAAAGTTCCTGGAGAGTGTTTTGATGGCAGGAAAGTGAAGAATTTGTGTTGCATGCCTTGGTGTATGGCATGCAAAGGGGCAAGGATGCGGCATAGGACAGCACAAAACAGGTGGGATTTTGTTGGAGTGCATCAGAGGGAGTTGAGGCTGTTGAAGTTTTTGTTTATAACTCTTACTTGGAGCAGCTGCTGGCATGATCTATCCCAAAACCACACCCAGGGTGCTTCTTGAGGGTGCTAGTTGGAACAGGCTGAAACACAGTTGTGGAACAAGTGACAAACGAAGCACTGTGCAGAGTTGGAGATCCATCTCACGCCCTGTCCCACAGTTCTAGTTGTTTGGTTAAAAAGACAAAAGTTTTGGTTTTTGTTTTGTTTTGTTTTGTTTTGTTTTGTTTTGTTTTGTTTTTTTCCTGACAGTGGGAAATAGGAAGGCTATCTTGTATCTTTTCAGAGTGTTCACAGGACAGGAAAGCTGTCTCCATGCCTAACGCTGCCTGCAGGATTGATCCTTTTTAGTCTGGAAAATGATTTAAAGTAACACAAGATAAACCTACAGTGTGCACTGTGTAGAAAACTGCACTTGCCCTGTGTTAAATTGTTCTGGAGTGAAACTTTTGGACTGATAAGTGACTGAAATTTGATATAATTTTGCTGGCGGGTCAGAAGCATACAGAAAATGGGCATTTATACTGTGTATCAAAGGGTTTATCCCTGACTCCTGTGTGGTAGAGGATTGTTGCTTTAACTTGACAGCTCAGGCAGATTCTTTCATTGCATCTGAGATAAATTAAATTTGTATCCCAAAGAGTGAAAAAAATAGTCACTGTATTGCTGTAATGGGGAGCGAGTAAGTAAACAGTTAAGAAATTGTGAAAATACATTAGCCTAACCAGTGTTAGCATGTCAACAGATGTCGTCTTGTAATCTGTAACCCACAGAGGTAGTTGAGAAAGACATTTTCTGTCAATCAGTTTATTCCTTGCTAAGATTTCTCGGCAGTACTTTCCCATGTATTTAGTTAATACCTTTGTATAGTATTTTATTCCCAGACTTTTTTGAATATTGAACAAACACAGCAGAGGAAGATAATTCACTGTGGACCAAACACATACCAGGGGCTCGGTACTGATTCCTGTCCATTTAAAAGAAGGTAATATCAAGGTTTCAAAAAGGAGGCTGAAAGGTTGGGGAATTAGAGAAGACGACATTTCAACTAGGCCATTAGCCTTTCACTTTCAATCCATAATCTTTATAGTTAGGGGCTATAGCATCACACCACTTCCCCCTTACATGCCTGTGAAGTTCTACCTCCATCATCACATAATTAAAATTCCATTTTCTTTTGGTCGGGTAATGCAACACTGTTTGAAACTTGAACCCATTGTCAGCAGAGTACAACACAACCACTGATCTTTCTCATCAGTGTGTCCCTTAGAGAGAGAGGGAAAGAGAGAGAGAGAGAGAGGACCATCCCAGCCCCCACCAAAGCATACCATTCAAAAAGGGTAGGAACAGGGCTTAGAGGCAATTTCACTCTTCCATGTGAAAGACCCATAACACTGAGTTAAGGAGAAAGACTACTGGCTTTCCATGGAAAATCCTGCTACCAAGCTCATGGGCAAGCAGCAGTTTGAAATTAGATCACTAAAATAAGGAGATGCAGAGGAGGAGGTTGTGAGAGTGCATATTAATATATAGACAGACAGTTAGCCATCAGACGTAGTGTGCATTATGGATCAATTAATATTTCTCTGGGGATGACCTACCTAAATTCCTTATTGTTTTGCTGCTTGTATGCATCTGTAACAAAACAATGCTGATAAGATTTATATTGCGGAGCACCCTCACCTTAAGCCACTACTTACCACAGAAAAGTTAATTTTGTGTGATGTTTTGGAGATTTACAAGCACTCCTTTTCCCCTCTTTGAATGTGACATTCCTTAATTTACCAGTAATTCAAGGAGACTGAAAAACCTTCCAATGTGAAGTAAGGAAAATCTTCCATGAATAACGTAGGCACAATTTTTAATGATTATCCTGATCTTTCAAAGGTTGACAGAAAATGCCAGGTTCTGCCAAGTAGTTAAAAACATCCCCATTTCCAGTGGTCTAAGACATCTATGCCTGGAAACCACTTCTGACATGGCACCTAATTCGTAAATGTCTCCAATATGAATGCCCATGTCAGGGCTGTTTATCCAGTGATCTCCTCATGGCCACTCCAAGTACTGGATCTGTCTTATCCCAGGATAAATATCTACAGTTGGCCAAATGAATCGAGTACTTCCAGTGTGAGTTTATGCCTGTGAGTGATGAGGGGGTCCTCTGGTAACTAGCTCAGCTGTAGATATCTGTGCTGTATAAAGTTAGTTAAGATGAATCACATCCTAAGGTACAGAACATGACATTTGTGTTATTTTAAAAAACTAGAGACTAGTAAATAATGCTTTTGGATGTGCAGAAGAGAGAGTAGGAACTGGAAAGGTGTGTTCACGTATCTGGGGCACAAGCAATCTGTAAACAAGCTGATTTTTCACCTGGCAACTCTTAGGTGTTTGGAATATCAGACCATTTCCTGCATAAGTGGGAAATGTGTTCATGGGCAGCCACAGGTGAAGAAATCCCAGTTACTTTTGAAATGTTTTTCTCATATATATTTACAGTCCATGTGCTTCCACTGTTTATCACATAGATATTGCTGTGTGTTTAAATGGCTAGTTATGTGTACTCCCTGTGTGTATTTATAATAGTGTGATGTGTAACGAGAAACAAGAGAGAGAACCATGGAAATCAAGTACCATTCACCATTTGAGAAAGAACTAAGAACAGCAAATACATTTTTCTCGTTATGTTCCCAGCTAAATACATGGGATTTTTTTTTACTGTGAGGGTGGTGAGGCATTGGAAGAGGTTGCCTAGGGAAGTTGTAGATGCCCCATCCCTGGAGGTGCTCAAGACCAGGCTTTGAACAACCCGGTCTAGTGGGAGGTGTCCCTGCCCATGGAAGGGGGTTGAAACTAGATGACTTTTAAGGTCCCTTCCAATCCTAACCATTCTATGATTCTATTATTCTATCATTTTGTGGGTTTTAATAGGTAAAAATGAGAAGGGAATTTGGTGCAATGGCTCTAGCCCTCATTTTTTTAGAAGGAACTTGATCCTAGATGTGGCACAAACACAACTCTCTAATACAATCTGTCTAGAGTTAGCTTCTATACATTATTACATATTTACACATTCTCTTTAAATAGGGTCTATGAGTCTCTTCAAGGCAAATGTCATTTGCTTGTTGCCATCTTTAGTGCTGGAAAGTGAAAGTAACCACGAGTTACATACCATGGACCAGGCATTCTGTGGGGAATACAGAACATATACAGAAAAGGATTTTAATGAAACCTGAGCAATGTGCAATAAAACAAGAATGAACTTGGACAGCTTATCAGAGATGGGATTTATAGAGGTATTTGTTTGCCTCTGTCATGCCGACCTATTTTTCTGTCACTGGAATAGGAAGGAGGTGCTGCTGCTGGTCCTATGCTCAGGCAGGGTCTGAAAAAATAAAAGCTGCTCCCAATATCTATTTGCTCATTAGAGTCTCAGAGCTAGCCACCACAAATTTACAGGCTTAACTTACCATCTTATTAATAATTTATCCAACTTAATATATATGTTACTTTATGAATGAATAGCAGGGGCCGGAGCCGGTGCCCTGTGCCTGGCAGCCCTGTGTTCCCACTGCTTCACTGTGAGCGGCATTGTGCAATGGCTCCCCAGCTGCCTCACATTCCAGCGACAGGCAGCAGTTTGCTGAGGCTGAATGTGTCTCAGGAAGAGTGGCATTGATTGACTTAGTCAATGTATTTGCCTGCCAAGCTCTTGAGATGCAAAATGCAGTCTTCCACAGTGTCTGCCACTTGTCACATGCTATCCTAAGATGATTAAAAATGTGAAAGAGAAAAGCTGTCCCATTGTTTTTGGAGCTCAGAGTGTTGAAAATAAAATTACACCCTCTTAAGTATATTTTGACAGGTGGCTCTGTTCTAAAAATGATGTAGGAAAGGCTCTATGGGGCAGTATGCTTGTTTTTTTCTGTCAGGGTTGTATTTTGTCCAGGCACAAGGGCTCTTTTTATGACTGCCCAAGCTGTGAATGTAACTTGGTCATTTCTCAGAGAGGAGTTCAGTTGTCACCAGTCTTGTACATCACAACCAGTAATGACATCATAGGTCCTCATTTTCTTTGGTGTATAAGATGATGACTTCCATCATCATGAAGTTTTTGATGCTTTATCAGTGGCTTTGCACAAGTGTAACTGATCAGAACCTGCCAAACAAGTAAATAAGACCCAAACATAAAAGCATCCAGGTCCCAATCTTATTGCATATTCTTGTAGCAAGGATTATCTGATCTGACTTCACATCCTCTTTGTGGAGTACTGTCGTTATGTAAAGTATTTTGCATGTCTGATCCTGCTCCTTAGAGGTTCTCCTTGATCTGGGGCTGGCCTTTTATTTTTCTTGTCTGGTTTAGTTTTGTGGCACATGTGTCCTATTTTGTATGTCTGTTGTCTGGGGAAGTGGATTAAGGCTGGCACAGATACACTGAACCCTAATCGCTTTAGAGGGCCTGCAGGTCTCCAGAGGTAGTATTTACTTAAAATGCTTCTAATACTAGATTCAGCTGCTGTTGCTTGAAATCCATTCAAGAAGCAGATCTAGAAGGCAGGAACCAGGGAGTTTTACATAGGTTTTTTTTTTTCTAAATGTAATTGCCCTCTTAGTACTATTGTATATACACTCAGTGCTCAGTTTTGGTTTTGGTAGTGTGGTGGGGTTTTTATCCCCTCATATTGGGGCAAGTCTGTTTCGTATGAACCACTGTTTTCACTGCAAGATATACCCATCACCCAATACCTTGGCTGTATAACTTCTGCTATGAGACTTTCAACCCACTCGTCACAGCTCTGGGTCAAAGGCAGATTGCTGGTGAGTCATTTATTTCCAGCTTTTTGAAAAAGTGATAAAATATAAAATGTGTTTGTGCTCAGGTACCTGGATTTGTCATCTCTAGGTCACTACACAATGGTTTACTCAGAGGACCCAAGGGGATTATAAAGCACCTCCAGTGCTCAGAAGCAGCACCCCTTTATGTGGTGTACAATCTGTCCCATGCTTCCCGGTTGGAAAGAAAGCATTTGCAGCATTAGAGTCATGAGGCTTCATAGATATTAGCAGGTACCATCCTGCTGAAAGATGGTACCAGTGCTGCCTCTGTTACCATAAAGACAGTACATAGAATCATAGAATCATATAATTGTTTGGGTTGAAAAGGACCTTAAAGATCATCAAGTTCCAAACCCCCTGCCATGGACAGGGACACCCGCCATAAGACCAGGTTGCTCAAAGCCCCATCCAGCCTGGCCTTGAACACCTCCAGGGATGGGACATCCACAGCCTTCCTGGGCAACTTGTTCCAGTGTCTCACCACCCTGACAGTGAAAAATTTCTTCCTAATGTCTAGTCTAAATTTACCCTCTTTTAGCTTATACCCGTTACCCCTTGTTCTCTCACTATGCTCCCTGATAAAGAGTGCCTCCCCATCTCTCCTGTAGGCCCCCTTCAGGTACTGGGAGGCTGCTATTAAGCCTCCTCGGAGCCTTCTCTTCTCCAGGCTGAACAACCCCAACTCTTTCAGCCTGTCCTCATAGGGGAGGTGCTCTAGCCCTCTGATTAATATTATGGCTCTCCTCTGGACTCTCTCCAACAGGTCCATGTCTTTTTTTATGTTGGGGGCCCCACATCTGAACACAGTACTCCAGGTGGGGTCTCACAANGGTTGAGATGGCATCCCTTCCCTCCAGCGTGTCCACCACACCACACAGCTTGGTGTCATCAGCAAACTTGCTGAGGGTGCACTCCATCCCGCTGTCCGTGTCTCCAACAAAGATGTTAAGCAACACTGGTCCCAGTACTGACCCCAGTGGAACACCACTTGCCACTGGTCTCCACTTGGACATTGAGCCATTGACCACCACTCTTTGAGTGCGGCTATCTTTCATGTGTTGATTTAAGTTTGACTCTGTAGAAGGTCTAGGCAACAACTTTTTGTTCTCTTTGTTGGCCAGTTATGTCATGATATCTAGCAATAACCTTTAATCAAAATAAACAAGAGTGAGGTTGCTTTTAAAGAAACAATTTTGTCAAGAAAATAATTAATTGAAGAAAGCCGACTGGAAATGTATTTACTTTGAGAAAGTGAGAAAGAAAGAAATAAGAAACTTGTTACTAAACATTGGAATTAGACTCTGGAAAAGGCTTCCACAGAGTGTGGCTATAAGAAAACTAGTTTTTAAGAATGAGTTTAAATAAGTTTATGGAGAAGATCAGCTGATAGGATATCTTCAAAATTAGGAGATCAGAGATGTCCCAAGAAGTCCCCGCAGTCCCCTGTTCCTTCTGAATTCCTTTTGTATTTAGAATCCATTTTTTTTTTCCTCAGGTTTTCTGTTTTGCTCCCATACTGAAAAGAAAAAAGGAATCCAGTATCAGCGTCCAAAAGTGAAGATTTCCCAACAAACTTTCATTTTGATTTTGCACGTGTTGAGTACCCAGAAAATCCTTTAGGAAAACCCATGGTGAAGATGTGCCACATCTTGCACTCCCCTCCATCCTAGCCTTTCTAGACAATAGTTCTTCCAGTTGTTTGCTGGCAAGCGGTGTTGAGTTGTGTTGAACTGCGCTTCCAACAGTGCTGGCTCTTGGTTACAGGAGAAGAGTGAAGATGGGGCTATGGGTCAGATGGAAGAGTCTTCTATGAAAATAAGGTCTTTTATTGTCCTGGTCAAGAAATCTGCTATTAAAACTTAAATTAGCCAAGGTAAATTGAAAATGGAACTGGAGAGATAATTGACATAGCTATCTGGTTAATCTCTAATCTGGGTTACAGAAGTATTATTCTAGAAGTTGGTCAGTGCTCAAGAGATCCTTCCAGCAGAGAGGCCAGGCAGCCGCAGGCAGGAGCGTGACCTTTGGATGAGTGACCGTGGCTTCCCCTGTGTTTCCAGAAGCAGCTCAAGGCCACCGTCTTGGACCTTCCTGACTGTATGGTTTGCATCCAAAGTACCTTTGAGATTACTAATTTTGGGAAGGCTTGTAGCCCTGATGGAAGTCAGCCAAGGAGTTCCAACTGACAGCGGCACAACTAGACTAGCGAGGGTTTGCATGTTGAGGATTTCCATTCCTGAAACATCCAGAACAGAGAGTTTGTTTCAGGATTTTGCCTGAGGGGCAGAAAGGTATTCTTACATTCCTGTTTTGTGATGGCAGGTCTGCCTCACCTGAATTGGTGTTTTTTTTCACTGCTACTTGCCATATGTTTCTTATGGAGAAATTATACTGCACATTTTAAAATGAAAAAAAAAAAAAAACAACCCACCAAACCCACTTTTTTTTTTTTTTAAAAACGCCTTTGTGGACTTTTTTATTTAAACTATGATGTGGTATTTTAGAGGGGACAAAGCGGGCTTCTTGGTCTTTCTTGGGTGTGTCTTTCAAATCAGAGCAACAGACCTTCTGCAAAGTACTCATCATGGATCCATTATGATAGCTAAGATGTGTCGATGCTCCGAATTCCTGAGTTAAAAGCTTTGCAATCTGATATGAATAGGTGTCTAAATCTGAAAATAAATCCTTTGGATTATACTGAAAATTTGAACTGTCAAGAAATAAATGGTGTGGTGAACTGAAACATAGGTCTCTTAAACTGCCCTCAATTTAGCTGTATTTCAGTAATCTCTCGTTCACCTTTAATGGATTGAGAGCAGCCCTGAAAGAGAAGGACTTGGGCATTGTGGTTGATGAATAGCTGACCATGACCTGGCAGTGTGTGCTTGCAGCCCAGAAAGCCAACTATATACTGGGCTGCATTAAAAGAAGCGTGACCAGCAGGTCGAGGGAAGTGATTCTACCCGTCTACTCTGCCCTCGTGAGACCCCACCTTGAGTACTGCATCCAGCTCTGGAGTCCTCAGTGCAGGAAAGACATGGACCTGTTGGAGAAGATCCAGAGGAAGGCCTTGAAGATGATCAGAGGGAGCACCTCCCCTATGAGGACAGGCTGAGAGAGCTGGGGTTGTTCAGCCTGGAGAAGAGAAGGCTTCCCGGAGACCTAATAGCAGCCTTCCAGTGAAGGGGGCCTACAGGAGAGATGGGGAGGCACTCTTTATCAGGGAGTGTAGTGATAGGATAAGGAGTAATGGGTATAAGCTGAAAGAGGGTAGATTTAGACTAGACATTAGGAAGAAATTTCTTCCTGTGGGGGTGGTGAGGCACTGGAAGAAGTTGCCCAGAGAAGCTCTGGCTGCCCCATCCCTGGAGGTGTTCAAGGCCAGGCTGGATGGGGCTTTGAGCAACCTGATCTTATGGAAGGTGTCCCTGCCCATGGCAGGGGTTTGAAACTAGATGATCTTTAAGGTTCTTTCCAGCCCAAACCATTCTATCATTCTATGATTTTATGATCTAAAATGCAGGAGTCTGACATACCTTTCATGTTTTTGAGTCCCTTTGCTAAAATCTGTGGACACTAGATAATTTTCGTGTTAAAATATCACCTATCTTCAAGTATAGAACATTTTTATATACAAAATTATATTAATAAAAAGCATAATTTCCTTTTTAATCAAATAGTAAACAAAAATGTAGCCTACTGTAGCTCTACAAGATAGATGTGTGTTACTAAGTAGTTTTCAATAATATTCTTTCACTCAATTTCAGTCACTTACAACAGCTAAGAATTTTTAGGAAAGACAGGTAAATAGATCTAACAAAATGCAAAGTGCTGAATATTTTGGAATACTGCAAGATCCATTTCATTTGGTCTGCTGTTTGTTATTGTCACTGTAGATTATGGATGAGAACACCTGCAATTATCCTCTGGTTAATATACTTTTGAATTGGAAGAAAGGGCAGAGCTATGGTGCAGCTGGCAAGTAGTCAGCTAACCTCCATTGCAAGTATTTAAAACACCTCTTCAGTGGAGCTTCTTAACAATAAAATACGTAGGGCTGGCTTTTCTGACAACCCGTGGAACATGATAGATGGTAGTAACTTTTTCTGTAAATTAAACAGGAAAACCAGGAGCTGGCAGGGCGTTGCGCTCAGGCACATGAGCTTTGGGATAGCAGCTTCCTTTCCTGCTCCTCACCCCATAAATATTCTTTTTATGTTTATTTTTAAATTATGTCAATATATTCTGGGCTGTGTTCTCATCTCCATTTTTCTGGGCCTCCTTCACCATTTATAGTTTTGAAATAGTTATATTTGTCCTTATTTGATGTAGCAGCAGTTAGCGCAGGCCAGAGTGTGCTGTATAGATTTTATTTCCTTTTTTACACAAAAGTAAACTCTGCAAGTGTGAGCAGCACTCTACTACTTGCCAATGAGATGTATGCTGAGAAAATCTTCAGTCTCATTTTGTAATTTCTCATACTTGCTTAAATAAAAGGAAAAAACCCTGAGTGAGCTTTTTTGAAATGAGGTTACATTTTCAGAGGAGTTAAAGAGCGTACTTGGCTCAGACGTGTATTTTTGCTTACAGAAACATTTTCTGTAAGAGTGTGCATCTCAGTGCTGTTTTCTCTTTAAATTTCTATTTGTGGTTATTTTGGTGTTGTTGTTTTTTTTCTGCTGTAGTCACCTACAGCTGTTTGTAAATTTTTCATAATATTAATTTAGACTAGAAGAGAAATCTGCCTGATTTTTCAAGAAGAAAACCACTTTTTATATTAATATATTATATTAATGAATATGTTTATATTAATGAATAAAAAGTACTGCTGTTTTCTTCTGCAGAACTGTAGTAAGACACACAAATCTGGTTATTTCTTGTTGCAGCAGGGTATTAATTCTTTTGAAAATCTCTCCCTCCTATCAGATGCTGCTGCTAGCTGTTGTCAGGTGTTCTAGTAGCTGTGCTCTGATGGCAGGCGTGAAGTTGTCTGTTTGTTTTCTAAGTAAAGACCAGATATTTGTTTTGGGGTAAGCAGGCTCATTTGCAGTTAAAACCTAAGGTAAATATACATAATTTCAGGCTATAAACCAGCCATGTCTCAAGCTGCATGTGACTCAAAAAGAAAAATGTGTGAGACAGAGGTAATTGGCATCTTCACTGCTCTGTATGTCTGGGGTCTTCTGAAGTAAGTGAAGAACAGATGGGTTATTCTCCTGTGGGTTAACAGAGGAGAATTCAGATTTGTACCTTGAACTAGTTGGTGTTCTTCCCTTGCTCTACACAGAGATGGTGATAAAAACAAAGCAAAGGTCTATATTTAGAGAATTAGACCAATGGGAACTCATCGGTTCACTTCAGGAGCCAGAGATAAATCTGTCTCCCTGGGAGAATTCAGCGAGCACTGAGGCACACCACCTCCAGCTCTAGCCACCTCATGTACTTCCAGTTACTCTGAACAGTAAACAATTGCACACTGAAAAAAAAACTGAGAAGACTTAAAAAACTTGGAAGTACTGCAGGTTATACTGGGCCCATGAGAGGTGAAGTCTTGATCATTTTTTGACTGACAATGTCTCATGCAAGAAAGAGCTTTGCAGAGAGTCCCATGGCTGCAGAGCTCCGGTAATAGTCATGCCACGGCTGGCTGTTAGACCTATCCATCAGAAGTCTAGCTTTTGCATTTTATTCTAGTGTTTTTAATAAATTCACACTAACCTTTAAGATATTCACAGTATTACAGGCAGGAAAAATTACACTGGGATGAAGGAACAAAGGCAAATATTTCTGAAGAAATTTTAAATAATGTGCAGCTCTCTTGTGGGCATTGATTCATGTGCTTCATGGTGTCAATAGCTGTTTGTGAATTGCAGCCTTTTTTTTCCCCTGAACAAAGCATTACTCCTGAAATACAGTCATTACCTATTGATTAGCTCTGTTTCTTTCATGTATCAGTAGTTCCAATAAAAATATAAGTAGCACTTATTTTACACCAGTGTGTAAGATCCATAAATTGTTCATTAATAACTGAAATGAGTCTTTTTTTTTTTAATTGCAGAGACCACATTGACATTTTCAATAGCCATAAGTCTCAGGA
The DNA here is from genome assembly GCA_013400615.1 of Syrrhaptes paradoxus. Taxonomy (NCBI): domain Eukaryota; kingdom Metazoa; phylum Chordata; class Aves; order Pterocliformes; family Pteroclidae; genus Syrrhaptes; species Syrrhaptes paradoxus. The sequence continues at coordinate 22,357 of VZTO01011958.1, forward strand.
TAAATGAAAAAATGCATTAAGGGCTTTTTTTGGTTGTAGTTTAGTTTTTATTTTGATGAGGGAGTTGTAAATGTTCTGCTGTCTCAGGACAGGGCTGCAATAAGAAGGACATATTTGTCAGTGTTTGGTGATAATGTAATTTCCTGTTTTTCCTGCTGTCAGTAATGTGCCATTTTTTGATTAAAAGATGAGACCTGAGATTCAACAAGGAGAAAATAATTAAAACTATTTGTTTCACAAACTGTCAGCAGCTATTAGGGATTAGACAAATATAAATTAAGGTTTTTTTCCCCCAAGCCATGTTACAGACTTTGCAAAGTTCACAAGCAATTGTAATCCTCTTTTATTGAGCACAGATTTATAAGTAAAGGTCAGTTATGTTTTGGTCACTAAGGAGTTTATATAATTGGTAAAAAACAAATGTTTAGATTGTTTTTATATAAAAAGCATGCTGCTTGGGAAACCCTTGCTACTCGATTGTGGCTCCCTTACAGAGCTCAGCGACTAAAAACTAGCCACGACAGCTCAGCAGACGTTTACAGAGCAAGGGGGCTTTGCAGCTTGTCCCTCCAGCCGCAGCAGTGGCTCATGACTGGTAAGGGCCAAGCAGTGGCAGGGATCGTGGCTGATGCTGGTGGCCTCTGCATCCTGAGATCAGCCCCACTCGCACGCTCCTTCCCTGCTTCCCTGTGCATCCAGCAACGCCATGTACTGTCACACCACTGTTTCGGTGCCTGTTGTGATTTTGCTGGAAGAGGAGCCTTGTTTTCTACCCTGCTCTAAGGGCTTGGCACTGCTTGTGGACCCACCATTTCTCCTGTCTTCCTAGATGGCACTGGGTTGGTGTATTGACGGGGTTTCACCTAATATTTCCCTCTTTCTCCACTATCAAAAGGCTTGGACTTGCTCCTTTGTTTGCTCCAGAGATGGCAAGAGCCATCTGTCTCAAGAGCTCATGCTTTGAAAGCTGCTCTCTCCCCCTTTTTGGTTTCTGAAGGGGCTCAGTGACACGGGTGGGTGATCTGAGGAGGGTGAGTGACAGTGCTGCACTGGGAGCCCCTGGGGAGCCCCTCCTCTACATGGCGTATGGGCTGCAAAAAGGGATCTGACCCAATGGGGACAAATGCCTGGCATGCTGATGGAGGAGCCACACTCAGTGAGGGTGCAGTGAGGGCCTGGCAAGAGTCATTTAGGAATTTAGGGAAAAGGGAATGAAGAAGAGCTGGGACTATCTATGAGATTGTCGTGGGGCATGATGAAAGGGCAGGCAGAGAAATGGGTGAAAGTTTAGACTGCAGACGTGCTTTGCATACCACATAGAGAAATGGAGCCCTAATCTTGATTGGAACAATTCAATTCTACTGTGAAGTACATATTAAATAACAATAGGCAGCTGCAGAGCTGTGCAGACTTGCAGGTGAAGAGCAGAATTTTAAGCAAGCTGCCAGGCGGGCAGGAGAGACAGTGGGGAGGGCTGGGACAGACACTCTGCGTTGGTGTTCAAGCCTCTTCTCAGACCTCAGCCTGTATTTTTACGAGTTAAAAGCAGTTACTAAACCACAGCACAGTTCTGCATTAATTCAACTGGAATTTTTCCTGGGAAGCAGAAGTTTAATTATGTGGAGCATCGCTGTTTGTAGTCTATCACTGCAAGGAAGCAAGGGGGAATGGCTCATTGATTGGACTCTCAAGGCAAACGGACGTGTGTAGCAAAATGGCATAACCAAAGAGCATAGTTCAGTATGAGCTCCCTAAACAAAGTGAATTATTTCAGCACTGCATGAGTCCATAACATGTATTTATTGAACCACAAAGCCTCACAGTATTTGTTTCCCACTCTAAACAACTGCTCTAACCTTTTAGTCAAAAAGCAGCATGAATAGAAGTGCAACAGAAACTCTTCTGGGGCACTTCATAAAAAGAAAAGGTTAATTCTCACTGCGTTATTTTGGCTATTGATAAATCTGCAAGTGTAAGTCATGTACTGTCTGGGTCATATCTACCTATTCCCTTAATCAGTCCAATATCAGAATGTTTTTGCAGAGGCAGGAGCTATCTGAGAAAGCCCCACAAGTTGGTGAAGTTGGTGGGGTGGGGTTTTTTTTGTGTGAGCTTTTGGGGGGCTTTGTTTGGTTTTTTTTCAGTAGCAGGCTAGGGAAAGACTTCAGGTGTGGAAGGGATTAAATGCTTTTCTCCTTTTCAGTTTTTCATTGTCCTCCTTGAGGTAATGAGATTTGCCACTATGAATCTCATTTTTGGAACTCGAACCAATTCTTCCTGCAACAGGAGCCAGGTCAGTTTAGTCATTTGCAAAGGGCTGGGCTATATCGTATCACCTGTATAGCAATATTACACTTCTGCTATGACTTCTGTCAAACAGGAAAGGAACCAGGAACTCAGGAAGGACCACATCTGTCACCAAATCCAATCCTGGCCTTTACAGGGAAGATGTTTTTCGCAAATTAATGGCTCCATCTGCTACCTTAATGAAGGTTTACACCTTAGAAATAAGCCTGGATATTAAAATTAACAACTTCAGTGGATAGTAAATCTGGGTCTTGCTCCTTACTGGTACTTAACAATTTTCAGTATTCACTTCCCCTGCTTTCCTTTATCTCTTCCACTGGCAAGAACTGGCACCCTTGTTTTTCTCCTTCTGCCCCCTTGAAAAATTCATGATGTTATCACCTCTGCCCAGGCTAACATCCCCCTCTGCATTATGAGTACCAGCCTGCCTGTCTTTCAGACCATTTAGCTGATTAAATGTGACGTGTTTAAACTGAAGAGCAACTGTTTTCAAGATGGAAGGTTTTTTGCTTCTGTTTCAGACCTTCAGAAACATTTGTGTGGCTGAGAGTTTGTGTGTTTGCTCTCTGTAATGAGCTCTGCAGTAAAAGATAAGATGCCTCAGATCTTGTCTGACATAATTTTAGAAACATGACTAATCTCATAGAAATCAATGCCACTATTAGCCTGTCTAAAGCCATACATGTTCTTTAGGGCTCTTCTGAATTTAAGCCATCGATAGGTTCCTTGGAGGAGAGTAAAGAGCCTTGCTTGATTTAAACAAAGGGATTTAAATTGCAGAGCTTAAACTCACTTTCAGTCTACACAATAAAAAGCTTTATTTGAATAATCAGAATCAGTTCTCTGCATTTGTGTTTTTAGTTGTTTTGTTAAAAACTCTGGTGAGTTAGTAAGCATTCAGATATGTTGATTTGCAACTGCATATAGCCTTTGCCCCTAAATTTAGTCCTTCTCTTGGGTAAACTAGAGGATAAGCTACATAGACAGCTCCATAATTGTATGGTTTCAGAATCTATCTGTGATTTCATGACTTTAGCATTCTGTTGTGATAGAAAAATGGGAAACGGTAGTTTTGTTTACAAGGTGACTAATATTTTTATTTATTTTTTTTTAGAAGCTGCTTCCAGATGAAATTTGAGTTTAATTAAAATGAACTGTCATTTTTAAAGGGTTTTATTACTTAAACAGAAATACCTTGATCTTGTTGGGCACATTTTTCTCATCAGAACTGTGGATGTTTAGTCTGTAATTACTGACTTGAACTAACTAATTCTGTTTACTTTATCTGCCAGAAAGACAGGATTACAAAATCTGAGACACTCTCACCTATTACTATGCTTTCACTAAAATACCTATAGAAAATTAGTCTGCTCTGCCTGTTTTCCATCTTTGGAGCATGTCACTAGGGACAGACTTAAATTAGGCCTCTTATTTATATCTTTTTGGTTTATTGTTCAAGATCAAATGCTGAAATTGCCAGCAACTGGAATTATAGGAAACGTAAAATTTCAGAGTAAGATTCCTTCCCTCCCCACCACTTTTATCTGTTTTCCAGTTTGGGCTTTAACCTGTCAGCTTGAGAAATATTGCAAAACTATGATTTAAATGCTATATCCGTATAGAAAACAGAAACCCAATCCAACTGGGGCATGGGCAGTGCTAAATGGTATTTGGCAAGCTGCTTGAAACTTCTTCCTTCCAGCCAGTGCAGCCTCTGCAGGAACAGCACATTTCAGTCCTGTGGAAAGGCTTGGAGTCAGCAAAAGGGAAAAGGAGATGAAGACTGAGACCCAGGGTGAGGATAAGTGCTGTGAGGTGATATCTCTTTTTCCACACAGGACCTTTGTGGCAAACAGAGTTCTGCTGTCAACTGAACACCTCTGTAGCCCTGGACGCGGGGCTGTGAGTGGTTCCTCCCCACTCATCAGTGGGAGTGTTGCAGCCCAGTTAACATGCCACTGCAACATAGATGTGAGAAATTTAGGGGAAAGTGTATTTTTGCTTTAATCTCTCCCATCTTCCCAAGCTTATTTTCATTTTGCATGCTATTAATGCAGAGATGTAGCACCCTGTAATCATTTTGGGTTAGTTTGTGCGCTTCACTATTTCTGGTCCCCATCTTTGTTAGCGCAGGCATGTGGTCTGCCAAAGTCCTGGAGGAGAAGTGTCCTCTGCTGACCTTACCTGGTGATCCAGGAAGGGATTTGTACCTTCTCACCTGAGCCGTCTGGTTTCAACAAGTGCCTCCAGCGGGCAGGTGAGAAACCTGGGCTGGCAGCCAGCCTCTCCCAGCTCCACCGCTCTGCTGAGCCCATGGGTAGAAACAGTCCCACTGCTGTTTGGGGTGCTAAATGGGGGTTGTAGCAATTTAAAACAGAAGAGGCTGTGAAGTAGCCGCTGGCCTATGTCATTTTGGGTTATTTTATTGTGTCTGTGCTCTGTACAGTCTTTATGCTTTTTGATTTCATCATAGTTCATAAAGGTTTGCTATGTTGTGGTTATCTTTTAAATATTTAGGAGTTCCATGCCCATTTTGAGTGCTTATAAGCACTTAAAAAATTAACAGTCCTCATAAGAAAGTTATGAAGTTGGAGATGTGTCATTTTCTGTTTTCTGAGAAGGGAAAACAAGATACATGGGCAAAGTGATTTGTCAAGTGTTAAACAGTAAGTAAAAGAGTAGAGATGACGATGGGGGGCTACCAGTCAGAAGTCGTCATATATCTTATGCCCGAAGTCTTGTATTTTCAGCAAAAGCTGGCAAAGACATTTTACTTCATGTGAGCAGATAGGTAATTAAAGAAATTGTTCAGAGGTACAGGCACTCAGTATCATCGTCTTCAGCACGTAGATCCTTGCTGTGTCTCCTGCTCTCTGGGGCTGGCAAAGATGCAGCTGCCATTTCAAATGTAATACTTCTGTGTGCTCTTTTTGTGTTGTTTCATTTTGATTGCGAAAATTTGGCATCATTTGAAAGAATTGGCAAACTAAAGATGACCTATATACTAGTATAAGATAATGCACTAGATAGTGAAACTTCTAAAGCTTTCATTGTTGTTTGTTGTTTTAAGTCCCCTTTAATTTTGATCCATTCACATTTTGAATCATATTTAAATTTTGTTTTCAATGAAAAGATTTGGCATATATTATTAAATGATGCAGATGTTCCAGCCAGCACCTATCCAAGAGGTTGCTTCTCTAAGAGCTGTGTTGGAGGGAGGAGTGGTCTTATGCTCTTATTCATATTTCTCAGATAGTAATAGTTCAAAACTTAGTGGAATTAAAGCCTTGCATAGTTAATAAAAATAACAGGATAAATCCTTAGCATATATCTAGCATGAATACTAAACTGCAATTAAATATTCTTACTTAATGATAGATCAGTCTACATCTCAGAATGAAGGAGATTATGTTCACTTGCTCACATGGTACTCTGAGTATGGCCATAGAGCTGGTAGTAAACAAATAAATTCTGTGTTTTCCTTTACAAACACGAAAACGGAGTAACAGCCTAGTGTACAAGGCATCAGGATTAGGATTTAGGAGGCTCATTCTTTCCTCATCTCTTCTCCTAACTTGCACATTTTCTTCGGCAAATCACTTTGCCTGTCTGTGAATAGAGGTGTTGCAGAAAATCCCAGATTATGTGAAGATACCCAGTACAATTATGAATTATTTCAGTCAGGCACCCTCAGCAATAGCTAGCTGTGGGACATCACCTGGTTTCCAGAGGGTTGGTTAACCAGACTGCCATGGTCCCAGAAGAGGCTCCAGCATTCTGTGAAGTACGTACACTCTCTTGGCTCTCTCCTCTTCTTATTGCCTGCCTTGTTTCCTAGAGCCTGGATGTTCTTCCAGCAAGTGACTGTCTCTGTCTGGATGTTTATGCAATGTCTGGGGCAGCAGTCTCCTATCTGTCAAATTTTGCATACTGTTACTGAGCTGAGTGAGGTAACAAGTGTAATGTAATTTCAGTGTCTGCAGGGATATCTCAGTTCTGACTTTGAAGACATCGCTGTCTGCTGCAAAGCAAGCTTAGGGATCAACATTCAGGCAAAGTAATCTTCCTCAATGCACTTGACAAAATGAACAAAGGAGTTGGTTATGATTAATGACTTTGACCCAAATTTTCAAGTCCCTGCTCAGATTCAGTCATGTGAAGTTGGCTGCTTCTTTCCATTTTGAAAATTGCTTATAACTATTGTTCTTCTAGTCCTCCATTTTAACAGCTTACAAAATGCAAAGGATGAATCCACAAACACTCCTGCTCAAATCACTGAGGTTATATTGCACTTCTAAGTGAGATAGATTCCATTTGAAATTAAGACACATAAATTTATTTTTGTGGTATCTGCAAGTGAGTTCACTTCTGAAGCTGCTGTTTGAAGTCAATGGAGATCTCTTCAGTGTGGCCCAGAAGGCTGGCCAGCCAACAAGGGCTTAATTCATCTGCCTGATAACAGAGGCATCTGATGCTATTGGAGATGACCCATGATGTCCTGCTTAGTCTGAAACAGCTGCTTTGGAAGAGGAGGATTCAGAGCCATGGCTGCTGTCTTCCTAAGTAAACCCTTGCTCATGTTTTGAGTCTGACAGAAGAGCCATCCCAGGGCTTCAGAGTAGAGCTGCTTGGCAATTTTCTAGCAAAACAGATTTATCTGAAGGCATTGCTCTGACACAAAACAAAGTGAAAGCTTCCACTATTGAATCCATCAAAAAATTAATTGGAAATCAGGCATTCAAGTCTGCGCGCCTGCCTGCTCCTTGGGCTCCCTGAGCAACAGGCTGACCCTGGCAGTATGTTGGGGACAGTTCCTTTCTTCCATGGTCTACTTTGTCTACAGGCTACTCCACCACTGGGAGCTGATGTAAAGATAAGGTAGGGCTTCCCAGGCTCTGTGTGTACCTGGATTTTTTTGAAAGATCTTTCCAGAAAATTTGGTTTCAATAGAAAGGGAAGTAGTGATTCAGCGTTTGATACTTTTTGTGTCTCTTTGCCAGCTATCTCTGCTTCCGTTCTTTGCAGTGCCTTGTGCTAGGATGCTCAGGGAAAAGCTTCTCTTTTCCCCAGAATAGGCATGAATTATTCTTATTATAAAAGCTCATTTTCTTCAACATTTTTGGTATTTTTTTTTAGTTTGAAAATTGCCTTGTGTTTTTAATTCATCAATGTTTTGTCCTTTATTGTATATTCATATCTTTGATTACAAAGTGATTTCTCTGTACCCACAACATTGTCAGGAGAAAGGCTTCACTCTTTAACTCAGCCATTTCTGTTTGTAGCTGCCATCTCTTTTAAAGATGAAATCTAAAGAATTTTATTATGGAGTAAATTTATTAAAGAATTCTCTTTGCTGTGAGTTGGGGATTGAAGAGAAATTAGTTTGTCGGTGCTGACTGGGTCTCTAGGGAGAACTGTATATTCAATAAAACATCTCTATCTCTTTCTGGTCTATAATCAAGGCAGAAATTGGATAGAAAGAGAATAATAGTGAGCTACATCGGAAAGAATAGGAGGAGAGAGAGAACGCAGATGGAAACCAGGGCTTTTGAGTGAGGGCAAGGAGTCTGAAAAGCTGTGCTGCCAGGTCTCACCAGGACTTACAGTCAGCTGTTACAGCCTTATTGATCAAAGATTCTGAACACGTCCTTACACCTGCATCATGGTTTCCTTTCTAGCCTTTGTTTTCATACTCAGTGTTTCAACTGACTACTTTTTGGCAGAATTTTTCAAGGCATCGATCAGGTTAGGAGGTCTAGACACTGCAGAAGTTACACAACAAGCATTGAGCACCTGTAGCCCATGTCTTCACCAGGAGGCTGTGATACTAGAGCAGCTGCTGTCATTTCACCTTCAAGTCTTACACCTATAAGTAACCTGCTTTTTGAAATGATTTGGTAGTTCACAGGTTATAGTAATCAGTGCTCCTTGGAATACAGGCAATTTATTTCTCACAGTTTTTTTTGCTTTAATATTCAAGGGAATGTAATCCCAGCTACTCCATTTCTGACAGTTTTCAAACTATTCCATATTGCAGTAGCTTCATGGTTGCCTTTGTTCTTGAGAGTTAAGTAGTGCGTTAAGGGTCACCCCTCCATTAGCTGCCAGCAAGTAGGTGAAAGACTTTGCTGTACCAAGTAACAGTAATTTGATGTTCTCATTCTTGTTGCTAAACCTCACTGTGCATATGTGTAGTACTGTTCAGGGATTCCAGATGATCCTTGTCTTTCCTGAAGAAAGACAGAAAAGGCAGAAAACTTGTTATATAAAGAGGTTTTCAGTCCAGAAACAAGTCAGTAAAATACTAACATTTGCAAAGTATTACCAGAATAGTAAATGTTGACAAAAGTAAAGGAATGCTGGCAAAAGTGCCTGGTGTGTCTTCCTATCTGGAACCTGGGAAATGTGTCTCTAGCCAGAGACAAGTCTTCTTGTTACCCAAGTGAGGAATGGCCTGATGGAAACTCACCCATTTAAAAAAACGAGGTCACAGAGCAAACACCATGAATCCCTGTGCCAAAAAAAACCTCTGAAAACTCTGTTAACTCATCAGCCCATGAGCAGATTTCCCATATGGACTGAAAAGTGCATGATGTAATGGATGTGAGTAAATGAGGTAGAACCACCATTATAAAACCCGTGTCAATGAGTGTTCTTACAGCAGTCTTCTTAATATTGCTGCTGAGGGGCATTCCTCCAATAGTTAATGTATTCTGCATCACAGATTGTATGGATAAAGGTGTTTTAACATGTTCTTCCTCAACATTGAGCTATTTGCCAGCATACCAGGCAGTCCTGGGTGCACATCTGCCTGTTTGGCCCCTCATTCATGTCCCTCAAAATGCAACTGCAATGTCAATCACTGAGTCTGCCAGCTTCCTGCTCTTCATCCTCTTTGGTCAACCTTCTCTTCTACCATCTCTCAAGCTGGCAGCATCCTGAAGTCATAAAATACAAAATGAAGTACAGTTGGCTTATTGACTAGGCAAGGGGAAGCTATTCCAGAGTAACTACTCCTCTTATATCAAGGGTACTGCTTTTTCAGTCATACAGCCAACTCTGTCAACCAGTATAATTTGAAGTATATGTACATCATCCATTCAAACTGTTTGTCATAGTGTTTAAGATACATAGCAAGTTTCTCACTGTTTGGTGGTAGTTACTGAAAATAATGCCAGTAAAATGAATGGATTGCAGAACAGGAGTTATAGGAGCTTATTAGTTTTGTTTCCTGTCCACTTTTCTGTGGTTTCCAATGGACACACCATATTGTCTGCCCAGGACTCTTAGCTATGAATTCAGGTGAAGGTGGAACTGGATGAGTACATGGATTAACAAGGAAAGCATCACAGAGCCATCATGTATAACTGATGCAGACACATGATTTCCAAAGAGTTGAGCTGTTCCACCTGCTGTAGACAAATGAAAAGGCTGTGACATTTTGTGGCGTCATGGCTAGAGGGACTGACTGTCAGCTAACACATTTTGTGAGCATTAGCACCTAGTATTGACAAGATTATGTGTCACTTAAAAATGCATGAATCAAAATGTGCTAACTGGGAAGTCTTGAAAAAACAAAAGGAAAACACAAACCCTCTTAGTGTATGTCCCAGTTTTCATAGAACAGAATTTTCCATTTCATGCTGAAGGAAAATTATTCTATGTTGATGACTTACTATTGCTGAATATTTTAAAAACAGAAATATCAAAGCCTCTCTATAAAACCATCTTTTTCTATCAGAATAGATAGTGCCAAAATAATGTCATTTTGTGTGTATAGACTGCATTTAGACTGCGTAAGCTGGTCATATGCTATCTTTTATCTCCTTCTTCCACAGCCTGCCCATGTAATGAGCAATACAAAGATATGTAATTTCATTCAGACCTTTATTTGCTATTGAAGATCTGGTCAATTCTGTAACAAGCAAAATGAATTGCAGGTGCAGAATTTCATTAGGAAAAAGTTACTCAGAAATCAGTTTTTCTTGGATATGACAAAGGTATTAATTACAGTTGCTTGGATACTAATAGTACAGTAATTTATAAACAAAAATTCAATTTAAAAAAGTTTAGCACAAATAACTTGGTAACTGAAGAGTGAAGAAGCTTCATGCAATTTATAGGAATCCCTCATCTCTTAGGGCAAGTCCAGCCAATTCATGAACAAGATTTTACTGATCCTATATGGATGCAGAGTATCCTCCCCTGTGATTTGCACAATACTTGTTATTACAAACTATCTACCTGCAACAGTTGGTATAATACTTCAAAGTCCCAAAGGCAGGAATTTGTTCCTGTTTGTATAGAGCATCATTACAAACAACATGGGGTTTATAGATCAAGGTATTCAACCACTGGCTGGTAACTTCTCTTGTCTGTTATCAGGTGCCCTCCCTCCTAGAAGTCCGTTGTCATCAAAGGATCAGTCATATGTTGCTTTGACAGTCTGCTTGTGGTCATTTTCCAAGGTCTTTATGGTTCCTCCTCATGCTTTGCTATCACATGGTAAAAGAAGAGCTGTGAGGCTCCCAGGAAAGGTGGCAACCAGTAGTGAGGCTGCCACTGCTGGAACAATTCATCTTGCTCCCTGTCCAGATACTCATTAATTACTCCAGTGGTTGCAACCTCCTGCCAACTTCTTCCTTCCCAAGAGCTCTTCAGGCAGGACATGTATGCATGTGTCTGTGTGTGTTGCAGTTGATCTATGGATGTGTAGTAGATCCAACACTTTGGGAAAGAGTCATGATTGTGTGTAGGCAGGTAGATGTGCAGTACTTTCATGGTAAGTATGGGCATGATCCAGAGGTCTGATGACAGCGTGTGCTTTTCTTCTAGCCTTTTGGTACAGGTAGATCATCCACCCAGCCAGAAGGCCAGGGCACTCCTGGTGTAGGGTTTCCTTTTTACTTTCATTAAAACAGAAAACATGCCAAAACAATTAAGAGATCCTCAAGTAAGGGAACATTAAAGCTTTCAGCATTAATTAAGCACTCAGAAGATGGGATAATACAATTAATTAATCATACATATGCAACTCTGCTCCCCATTGCACTCGAAAAAATTGTTTTCCTTTAACTTAAATTATTATACACTAATTGCTTAATATATCATAGTATTTTTTTCCTTCTGTGTTTACATAATTGCTTTTAGCAACAGGTGATAGAAACTAAATAGTTTTGCATAGAAGCTTCTACTGAGCATGTTAGATACAGTGGACAGAATGAAAAACAAATCTTGTGAAAAGTTACACAGGCTGACCTTAATGGATGGTGACAATGTCACTGTGCTTTTAGACTGGTCACAGTGTGGCTATGTAAGCAGATTTATTATTGTCTGCATCTGCTCAATATTTTCTTTGTGTTGAAGAATAGGAAANATCAAAAAATAAAAATCTTGATAAATCCTGCATATCCTTGGAGACCCTTCCCACTGAATCAACAAAGGCACATGGTATTTCTGATGCTTTAGCAAGACCCATACAGACCAGGCTCTTGAGGCTGTAGAGAGCCCTACTCACGAAAAGATAATCATGCAAATTCTGCCCCCAGACAATTTTTTTTTTAAAGCATTTTAGTTTTGAGCTGTTGTCATTATGATTTGTGAGTCAGCAATATTTACATTTGTACTTGTTTGTGCTGGAGAGCTGTTGAACTCAGGAACGTAACATCCAGTGAACCATCACATGAAGTAACAGTTTGTCTGTGTCACTAAATTTTTTGACTAAAGCACAGCAGTATATTAAAAAACTTTTGGTTTATCTCTGTCATCCTGAATAAATTGTATAAAAGATGAATGCTTGTATTCATCACTGCTCTGCTGCTTTGCAGTATTAAGATATTTTATATTGCATCATAGCCAATCATGGTAGTAGACATTATGTGAGCACGTGGACTCCAACTTTTTTTAGTCATCCGGATGCTGCACATCATAGCTTTATGTTGTTTACATAATCTACTGGATGTGAATAGCGCTATTTTCCATACGATAAAGAAGGGTGAAGAAGCAGGAGTAGAGTACTACATTAAGGTAAATAAGCACTTTGTAAGTGTTTCCAGATAGTATCTCACAGTACAATCATCTTCTCAAAAATTATTCTAACAGTTACCTGGACCTGATGTTTTTTAACATACTGACTGATATTTTGCAGAGAGAACAGCCTGTTAGATCTTATCTTATTTCACTTGGTGTTATTTGGAAGAGGACATGCTGTCTTGGTGTGGTAACTGAAAGTAAAAGGTGGCTATTTTGTGACCATTGAAGGAAAGAATGGTGGCATTACTGCTCTCTGCAGCCTGTTGGCATCAGTAGTTTTTCCTTCAGCTTAAACACCTTTGATCATGGGCTTGGCATGGAGTGGAGCATTTATAGAGGAACCAGCAGAGCTCTGTGAATGAAAGTACCTCAGCAGGGCATGTTTTTTCTTCAGCAGTTCACTTTTTGGGCCATGTGCCTGTGGTCACGCCTGTAATGTTTTTCCTTTGCGGATACTGAGGGTGCTCTGCCCAAGCAGCAGCTGGAGAAGTTGCTGTTTGCGTCATCTTGTCTGATCATGTGATTGTGTGACATGGCTCTAACTTATTTGTAAATGAGACCAAATGCCAGATGCATCAGATAAATTAGTTATTTCTAATAAGTTGTGTTGCATTTATTGCACAGTGAGAAAACAGGGGAGTTGCCTTTTTTTTTTTTAAATATCAGAACCTTGTCATAGAAAGCTTCAAATTACTTAGATTTTTGTTAGTAAGGCACTGAGTAACCTATTCAGTGCAGTCTCATTCATTAAGTGAGTTCTTCAGGAAAAGACATCCTGTCAGGTGCAGCAGACAAAGCTATGAGCAACATTGGTTATGTTAATGACTCAGAGAATGACTGCAAGGATTGTAAAATGATACATTATTATCTATCAGGCATTGATCATAGTTATATCACTGATAAAGACAAAACATATCAAATGTTGTGTTTTAAATATGCCCTTCAATGAAAAAAAAAAAAGAAGCCATTGAAGTAATTTCAGTGATAGCTGTGTGATCCTTCTGAATGCAAAAGGAAAATGTTTTGCATGTCCTCAGGACGAAAGGAGTTATCATTCTAAGCTATTCACTCATTAATTTTTATATAATACTCATGTTATATCAGACA
>VZTO01011959.1:1062-12626 GCA_013400615.1 Syrrhaptes paradoxus
CCAACAAAACAAACAAACAAAAACCTCTGAAGCAGTTGACCAGAGAATAAGTAGGATTTGCAGAAGTACTTACAGCTTTCAATCTCCAGTGTGCAGTTCTGCTCATCCAGCGGATATCTCCGTAGGTCCATCATACAAGCAGCTGTTGTTGTAATTCTAGGAAGGAAACAGAAGAGCTTGTTAGTGTGTCTTGTTCTAATCTTTCCTTGATCGCACACAGTTGAAAGAAGGAAATACATTTCTACACAACTGACGCTCTTGCCTGTTTTATTGAAATATCATTTCTGCTGCTTAATTGTAACTAATGCAGTTCTAAGAAGGTCATGCCAGTCTGGTGGGTGAGCAGAGAGCTTCCCCTTTATACAGCGTTATCACAGTAATGCAAGTTTTAATAATCATCAACCAATTTATCCTGACAAAATGAAGCATGAATTAGGATAGCTGTATTTATTTCATTTTATAGTGAAGGACTTCAAGACAAAAAGGAGAGGTTCAAAGAAAGCTAGTAGAGGAAATCTAAAAAGGAACAGAGAAAGACACACTTCATATCCTGGGTAAATACCCTAATCCCTTCAGGAAATTTAATTCTCCTTTCTTTTGCTCAATAGTGCTTTGTAAATGAAGTATTATTTTATCTTCACGTTAGAAAGCAAACATTTTCAGGACCCTTTTCACAAAACATTTAGACCATATTTGTGTCTGCAGATAACACCAAACCTACTAACATGAACATGTGTCAAGTGTGCCTTTTAGAATTTGAGAGAAACATCTATACCATCAATAAATCTTTCTGATAAACCTCACAGAGGAATATGACCCTGAGCCCTGAACCAAGGCACAATTCTTAGCAGCACTTTATTAACTGTGTTCCTACCAAGTCTTCTTAATGTGTAGATAAAAATCAATTTTTAATCTTTGTTTTTTTCCCCTGAGAGCACGCTATATAACTCCGTAGTAATTAAAAAACATTACAATTTGGAATCTGCCAACAGTCAAAATAGTCTGTCCTGCATGTACTGGCCATAGGGCCAGGTGTGGATTCACTGCGTAAGTTGTGAGGTTTCTAGCCTTTCTTCTCCCCCTCTACCTGATCAGAGCCCTTCTCTCCAGCTGCTAAAGCCCAGGGGTTTACACAGACTCCTCAGAGAATCAAGGATCTTCTCCTGTGTGTTCAGTACAGCTGACTGGCCAACCGCATCTGGGGAATCTGCTTCCACACCAGAAGAAAAATGAGAACATTGCACAGCAGCCAACTGCACAAGCTTTCTATGAGCTGAAAGTTGACCAAATGATTTAGCTCAAATCATAAAAGCCAATAAGATGTGGATAGATGGATGGATAGATTGCCCACAGCAATACAGACACGGCACCACCCGACAGGAGCAGAAGCCACATCCTCCCAGGGTATTAACGAGATACTGGGTGAACAACAGTTTTCTTCTCAAAATCCTGTCCCCCATAAGAGTTACTGGCCTTTCATAATAGATATTTAGACTGTTAAATAACAATTTAAAACACTTCATTTACATGCTTTGATCTGTCAAGTCTTTCATTTGTGATGGACCTCATTCTTTCTCCTTAAATACCCAATATGAGTTCATTAGGTGCAGAAAACTACAATTGCCTGAGAGAGGCTCAAAATTCACTCTGAACTGACTCCAGCAATCCTTTCCACAAGGCATTTAAACACTGAAGCTATACAATCTTTTCATTAGTATCCTTACTGTACTAACAATGCTTCACTGTCATTTCCAAACAAAATCCCTATAAATTTCTTCAATTAAAAGAGAGCAGAAGTAGGGGCAAGTTATTCCTATAAACTCTTAGTAAGTCCTACCTCTTTCTTGTCAATCTAGACAAGATCTCTTATATTTTGACCATTCACATATGTATTGGGCTCTCAGAGAGAAGGAACACCTTCTTTTTTTGAAGGAACCTTCAAATTTGCTTTTGAAAATATATTGCTTTCAACCAGTGTGGGTCACCACAGATGCTTCAAAAGAAGGCTTCATGGAACAGACAGAAGCAAGGGAAAAGAATCCTTCAGCTCCCCTCAGTGGAAGTCTTCCAGCTTTTAACAAAACCAGACTGCTAAGGAATATATGTCTTTGATAGCAAAAGTAAATGGAGCAAGCAGCAGCATATATTGTTAAAAAAAAAAAAAACTCTTGGCAGTTCATACTTTGCTGCTTATTTTNTTGTTTAGTTGCTTTTTCTGGTGAGAAGTTTTGTTGTTTTGTTTAATACCTTCAGTATTTCCATATCTGTGTGTACATTATAGTCATGAGTTTTAGGAGGATTTCAGTAGTTCACAGAGTGCACAAGAGAATCATGGTGCATACTAACCTGGCTGACTGCTAAGTTTTCTCATACTTTTCTCTGCACTAAACAGATTCTTCCTACCAGAGTCTACCAGACCAAGGGCTTCAACACAGACAAAACCACATCTGTGCTATCCTCAGCAGTGTCTGTTCATGCTGATGGGGGAGCTGAGCACTCACAATATCTTCAGTGGGATTTTTGGGTGCAACAAATATCACAAGAGGGGCCAAAGGCTGCAGCTAGCTAGGACAAAAGCTCTGTGAGGAACACTGTCAAATCATTAAAAGACACAATGCCTTACCTCATCAGAAAGTAAAGACAAAGAAGTGGCACAGTAATGAAAATTATTGGTAGAACAGAGTTTTAATCAAGCCAAAACAGCAGTTTTGAATAATGTATTTAATTCAACTCACTTGTTCATTCTCATCCATAATGCAAATCCACTGAAATAAAATAAGTCTCTCCTTTCCTCTCTTCATACCTCCCTCGTATTTTTACCCAGACTTTATGGCAAGGTAGAAAAAGTTCTCTTTCATCTTCAAAATTATTTAAACAACAAAACTACCTTTTGAGAATTCTCAGTGGCTTGCAATTCATGGTGAATAGCTAAAACAAATTACCAATGCAAGAGCATGCAAGAATTAAGACCTTAGAATAAAGTCGAGACACACAACCTGTACCTTTTCAGATAGAAGAAGAAACAGCAGTTGATTATAGCAGTTAGAAATACTTGAAAGAGGCACAAAGCCTCTTCTCCAGAGCAGAGCTATTTCAATTTTTATCAAAGGATTAACAATATTTTTATATAACCTGGACTAGTGCATAAAATATAATGTTGCATTTTGCATAATGTAACCTTGAGAACAAACAGTGAAAAAGTGAAAGCTTTTAAAAAACAACACAGTGACTCAATGCATCACAGTCATTAGAGATGATAACAGAATAACAGCTCTCGGAGAATGCTGTATGAAATGAAACACACCGCAGAACTGTCTCATACACTAATCTATTCATCTGCTGGTAAAGAAAGAGAAACCTTGTGATATTTTATCTTATGAGTCCTGACAATGCAAACCACTCTTCAGATTCCTCTTCTACGATCTAAATTTTGAATGTATGAATCACCAAAAAAAAACCCAAAAAACAACCCACCAAAAAAAACCCCACAAAAGCAAACCCTGAAGCACTAAACTGACTAAATAAAGTATGAAGAAGTAGACCTAAAGAAAACTTAATGTGTCAAAAAAAGCATAGCTACAGTGCAGGGAAACCTGCACCACAACTAAAAGTACAATTTGTGAGAAAGAGGAAAACCTATCCTTGTCTCCAAACCTTTGGGGAGGTCCTATGACTCAAATAAGAGCTGGAAATTGGCACTGCTCCTTTCACAGGCCAAAGCTGAATGCCATAAAGAACTTTCTTATAACACTTCTAAACTTAAAGTGGTGCAGAAAATACACCCATAACAAATACTACCCCAACAATGCTAATAGTTCTTATTTTTTAGTGCTATGAAGGGGACAGATTTTCAAAAATCCCGTAAGATTTTGCTCTTCTGACAAGTTCAAGTGGGATTTTAAATTCAAAATAGCAATTTAAACAGTTCTGACATCACCAGTGAAAAAAAACAACCCAGCACTGAAAGACAGGAAACAATGCTAGTGATATGTGGAGATAGACAGAATCCAGCTCCCTCTTGGAGCTGAAGTGGCTCTGCAAAACTTTGGGGAATAAGCAGCAACAAAAATTTCTCTCTGCCCTAGAAGGAAGTAGCCCTGACCTGTAATTACAGGATTACAGACACAACAGAAACAATGAGCAAGGTGACAATTTCAGATAGCTCCTTTGAGCAGAGTGGTAGTATGAGAACTATACAACACTCTTAACTCTAGCACTTGCACATCATGATCCTATTGAGTCAAAGACAGAGCTGAAGCCCAGGAAAATATAAAGACGAATTCTTCCTTTAAATGTATGGACATCCTGACAAAAGCAGTGTGAGATTCTGCTTCAGATTTGCGTGTCTGAAGGCAGATTATGACTCCCCATTAACCCTATCANATTAAAAAAATAAGAAAAAACAAAAAAAAAAAAAAAAAAAGACCAGCACTGAAAGAGAGGAAACAATGCTAGTGGTATGTGGAGATAGTCAGAATCCAGCTCCCTCTTAGAGCTGAAGTGGCTCTGCAAAACTTTGGGGAATAAGCAGCAACAAAAATTTCTCTCTGCCCTAGAAGGAAGTAGCCCTGACCTGTAATTACAGGATTACAGACACAACAGAAACAATGAGCAAGGTGACAATTTCAGATAGCTCCTTTGAGTAGAGTGGTAGTATGAGAACTATACAACACTCGTAACTCTAGCACTTGCACATCATGATCCTATTGAGTCAAAGACAGAGCTGAAGCCCAGGAAAATATAAAGACGAATTCTTCCTTTAAATGTATGGACATCCTGACAAAAGCAGTGTGAGATTCTGCTTCAGATTTGCGTGTCTGAAGGCAGATTATGACTCCCCATTAACCCTATCAGGAGCAATCCAAAGAGCTTGCAAGGATACTATGCCCTATAACAGACTGCATCTCTATCACAGACTTCATAAGAAACCTCTGCACACACAGACTGGGAGTCACAAAGTCTCTGAATCAGTTACCGAAACCATGTACTGCAGCTAAACCCACTGGTCACTTCTGCTTCTTAGAAATGGTTCTGCTGCCCGACAGCTGGAGACATGGGTGGCAGCAGCAGCCAGCTGCTTCAAACCTGTGGAAATCTTTAATGTGAAAAAACTCTCTCCTGACCAATAATATTGGATTTAGACATGTGTCAAGGTTGTTAGACATACTAACATATCTATTTTTTGGGCTTACTATAGAGAATATGCCTATTCACATACAAGATAAGCCTCCTGTGTATGGTCAGAGATGAAGAGTTGTCTTTAGCAAAGGGTAAACGACAGTGACATTTCTACAAGTCCATCATTAAATCTGAACATTCAGCTACAATCTTTCAACTGTAAACCACATTTAGAGTTTCTCAGTATAGTTTAACAGGAAAAAACAGCACAATTGTTTTATTGATGTTGATGTCTCAGTTTGAGATTAAATTATATGCTCAGGCTACACAGAATCTGCCGCATGCTCTCTTCTAGCACCACTTCCCAACACTTCATGAGTATTCCAGCCTAAGTTCCAGCTTGGATTCTTTTTCTTACTCCATTTGGGACTGGCTGTCTAATGACACGTAGATATTTTCCCTTTGTTTCTACTGTGAGCAATCCTTGAATGGTTAGGTATTCTCTGAAAGCACTAAGTGTACACTAGAAAAAAGCACACTAGAAGGCACAGCCATAAAACAAGTTGAGGATAAGAAGGATAACATGATAAAGCATTTTCTAAATGTAATACAAGATAGGAAAAAACTTTTGCAGCTGATAAAACATGGAGAGTCAGAACACATGCAGAATCTTCAACCTCATTAAATTTTGTTGGTGTTTATACTGCTGGTAAAAGAAGCATACAAGATTTTAAAGAGGAAACTAAAATATACATGCCTCTGATCTTGGGAAGAAGCTCTGCATTTCTCTGCTACAGGATTAGCCTGCTGTGCCATCTGCATGCCAGCTGGGAAGAGTCATGGAAAACTGGAGAATTCAGCTGTTATTTCATGGTAAAGGAATTCTGACTCAGAAGAATCAGAATTTTGTTGCAGATTTCCATGCAATGATGCCCAATTTTCTGCTATATCTTTCCACATGTAGCTCTCTAAATTGTTCTCTAAAATAGATAGCATTGCCTACTATCCTGTCACCAAGTCCAAAACTCAGCCACAACATCATGCTCCTAAATTAAATCACTGCAGAAAGGCACACATCACTCTGCAGTAAAATCTGCTGGAACAAGAACCTCAGCTTTAGGCTGAAGTTATTCAAGGCTTTCACTGAAGTAATATATGCTCCTCTAGGAGATAGCACCCATATAACACAATGCAGCAGCTATGGCAGAACTCAGAGGAGCACTTCGTAATTTTTAATATTTTATCACTGGGGTATATATCCTTGTCTTTCATCATTCACTTCACTTCTCCCTTTCAAAAGAAATAAAAATAAATAAAAGGGCAAATGCTAAATAACTACAGGACTTACAGAAAATTAAAACAGCAGGAGCATGAAGGCTGAGTGACTCAGTACATTACAAACAACCTTGGAATAAAGAGCTGGTACATCTCCTCCACTTACACAGAGTTTGTAGTACTTTTGCTTTATGACCATCACTGGAAAACACAGTTTTACATTCAGTTTCCAAAACATGTTCCTCAGTCTGGTAGTGAAAACTGCATGTCTATTTCCTCAGATAATGTCAGCATTGAAATAAAAACTGCATTATTTCAACTTTTTTCTCTTAAAAAATCATATTGCTACCACCCAAGACCTGTTGCATACTACAATTAAATCATATATACAAAACATCTTTTAGCCAGTTATGTCTTTGTCAACAGGAAAAAAAGTTTATCATGAATAAATTTATTCAAGAAAATGGAATAACTGCTTTTCAGAACATACGAAACACCTTCCTCACAACCTTTCAGGTTTCAGGGCAGTGAGTGGGCATGCTAATAATTCAACTTTATATACATGAGAGTATAAAAAGATTAAAATCTATGGCATTCTCTTTAAAAATAGCTAACTTATAATTCTAATATTACATTAAATTTAATACAGGCTCTCTTAAACTATAGAAGAGAGCTAGAATTTTCTAAGGAGACACATGGATTCGGTGCCTTTTTAATTAATTGGCAGTGCCTGAAATAAATCATGCTTAGTTCTAGCGAATATATTGAACCCTATACATCCTCTACATTATCATCCTGGGATAAAAACTGTTAAAGATGCAATGTTTAATTAAACAACTGAAGAGCCAGGGAAAAAAAGGAAATATCTTCTCCACAAAATACGTACTGCTTCAATGCACATATTGTGCAGATGATACTGCTGCTACAAGCGTAGAAGTAAGGCAGTACAGATTATCTCTCAGGTAAAATGGTAGAAATTTTGCCCACAGGCTACTGCTTCATGTCTTGAGAGAATAACAGCTCCAGTAGCACTTCCACCCCAGAGTGCAACACTTGTCTTTGGAAGAACACTGCCTTGTTTCCTGCAGGAGCCCCTGTTGGAGTGTTAAATCATGTGGGTCTTACAACACAGGGTGTAACCCTCTCCTTCGCACCTCTGCTGCAGTCAACCTCCAGCGTCTAACAGCTGGACCCAGTTCCTCCTGGAAACCATCTTCAAGGCAGATGTCGACGGTGTTACAGAACCTGCAGCTCCTGCACCTTCCTCTGGCAGCCAAGAGCTTGTGCTCCGGATGAGGAGCTCACACAGAAACTGCATTTGCTTCTTCACAATGTTCTTCATCTATACTTTCTGCGACAGATCCAATCCTGCAAAATCCTTTCTTTTCACAAAATGCCACCAAGAATATTACCAATTACTTGCCTATTCAGGGAGACATCTGAGTGGAAGATATTTTCACCATTCTGGAGAATGGAAGTTCTACTCAAGTTAAAAATTAATGTGAAAGTCAAAACAACCTTCAACAGAAAAGGCATATTCAGTTTTATGATTGCAGCTTATTTAGTAATTCTTACAGAAGAAGTAAGATAAGAGCCCAAAGCTCCTATTCCTCTGGCTTTTGTGAGTCAGAATAAGAAGGCTCATTTTCCACAGGGAAATGTCAATAGAAATAATAAATTTAAGTGGATTCTTCATAAGCAGAATTACTCTCTGATCCAAAAAGGTGGAAAAAAGTCAGTAAAAACTGTCTAGCTCAGACCTGAAATTATTAAGTTTCTTTCAAGTACCTTTACAACAAAGCAGTAACCCATAAAATTCTAACCCTCACAAAATTCCGAGAGAAAAGGAAAATGAACTTTCTCTGTCCTAAAGAAGGAGTGACACATTAAAAGTAATCAAACAGGGAGACAACTAACAGTCAGAATAAAGGCAAACTGTATAAGGCATAGTAGAATAACAGACAAAGTTTATTAAGTCAATTACGAGTAGAAATTCTCATCCCCATGGACAGGAATGCAAGGATAGTTGCCCTGCCTCCCTATGTGACTGTAAGATCTCGGTTAGACCATTTACTTTCTCTGCATTTTTCCCCCATTAAGCAATCTACCACATACCTTTCTAATTCCAGCAAAAACCTCACAAACATCATCTACTTCCTCTTCACTCCACTCTAACAGAACTTCAACTTTGCTAGGAATGAAGTATTTAATCACCTTCTCTTCCTTCTCTTCTGTCTACAGGCAACTTGACATTCCCCAAAATTCATCAGAAACTTTTCCAGCAGCATGTCAAAGTGGCTGGTACAGGCAAGCACGGGCAATTTGCTTACCATGAAAGAGAAGGGGTAAGGGAAAAAAATCCTCCTCTGAGCAGATCTGCAGCCACAGCACTGTGTGCTGATATTGGTGCTTTTGAGTAACCTCTATTGTCCAGACTATTTCCAGGACCCCATTTACGTAAACTTGCAAGACAGCACTACTCTAGGCCACCTCTGTGACCAAGTCTTAAACAAATGTAGATTTTTTTTCTTTCTTTCTTTTCTGCTTTTACCGATGACAAAGGAGATGTTCTCCTATTCCTCTCTTCCTGAATAGGTCTAAAAACCAAACTGCCATCCGCCAGGTACTCCGATTCAGAGAACAGAACAAGCTGAGTGATCCCCATGGATCTCCTGTGTCACAAGGGGGCTCATGCTGAGCAATTCGACCCACTAGAGCACGGTCACCTCACCTGCTAAAGCTGTACCGCACCCTGCATGCCCTGAAGGACACTTGCAAAATGGACCTCCCTGCCCCTGGTAACAGGTACCTCTTTCATGCTCTACCTGAGAGAGGCCAGCCACTACCAAACAGCTGTACAACATAAAAAATATTTTTTTATGTTTCTGATAAGAGCTGAAAGCACAGGCTAAGCACATCAGAAGGGTCTTCATGCTGATGTAGCTAAAATCTCTGCTGTTCCCACCTTCTCTTTCCCCTCATGCTGCTTGTAAGCCCAGCACAATGCAACAACCAAAAATGAGAATGAGAAGCTGGCCCTTTTTGTACTACTAGTGAACAATTGATTAAATTGACTGTAATCATTCAGTACAATAAACCAAATATCCTTGTAATTGACTATTTTTGTAAGATCAATATCTCTCACTTTGCAAATAAACATTTCAGCTTCACCCTGGTATTTAGGGAACAGTAAGAGACATATCTAAATAGATAATTCCACCCTACTGACATCCTTCCAAATATCACTGTAATATCAACTGTCAATAAAGAGAGAATACAAACAAATAACACAGATGATCTTAAAGCTCCAAAGCATCTGAAGTATTGCCCTCAGACTTTACGCCTGCTATGCTAGCATATTACCACCACCATTGGCTAGATAAGCACATTGATGCTGACACATCACTTCACTTTTAATTTTACTGAATGACCATTATTTGTAGTTAGTAGGTGGTAATGCTTCATTCCCTGTGGCAATAAGGGGGAGTTGGAGTCCATGGGATAGATTGTAAAGTCCATGAAAGATTTTACAGGGCTCAGAAATGCATATATCACTGCTACTGGCAAAGCAAAAAGTAAAGGGTTAGTACACGTCAGTGAGATTGAGACTGTCCATACTGCCATTAATCTTATATTTACATCAACGCATGCAACAGTAATTGCAATAAGTATCCTCAACTGATCACCACCTCCAGAGACTATGTACAAGGTTTTAAAAGTAAATAAACAAACAATATTACATCTGTAACAAGGATCCTGCTTTCCCCACCCCCCTTTCCTGTCCCTCACTTTCCATTGCAAGCTTTGTGATTTGATATTTTTAAAAACACATCTTTCAGAACTCAAAATCAACCCAAAGACAAAGGAAAATGGGAATCCTAGTTTTTCAGTACTCCTTGGAAGTATCTGGCTTGCTATGTACAGTGGGTCTCAAAACATACAAACGCATGATTTTAAAAGAAGAAAATAAAAATAGCTTTGAAACATTTTGAGGAATTCAATCAAGTTCACAACTTAGCAGCCCTATCAAAAGATACTGCTGATTTCATTTAGTGTTCAGATGCATCACGAATGACAAGTAACACATGAATACATTCACACACACACACATATATACACACATAACAACGTAAATAATACATGTTCCTTAATCATCCTTCCTTGATGCATCTTGTTTCTGGTTTGTAGGGCTTCTCCCTGCAGTTGCATTTTCCTTTTATTTTTTTTTGCAGCCAAATAATATTTTCAATTGCTGCCAAACAGACTAACAAGAATTGAGTTTCAATGAATGAGAAGTACTACAAAGCACCTGGTTTGTTATCCTTGATTTTACATAAGTTTTATCATCAATAATGCATGAACTGTACTTCACCGCTGCATCACCTCAGTCAATTTATAGATTTAACACAGAAAACAGAAGCTGACAAAAATATAAACAACATGAGACCCCAATTAATACCTAGCACTGATCTATGCAGTTTCCTTCCTAAGAATCTTATTTTTTCCCATGATTTTAATCTAATTTATTTACAGTACTTGATTTACTAATTCCTGTTAAGTCATATATTAACAGTAAATCTATCATCTTATCTCACTTTTTTTAGGTTTTCGTTTTTACAGCAAAATATTACCACCATGCGACTGGAAAAAAGGAATAAATGTAATTAGACTGATTTTTTTTTTTTTTGACAGTTCTGATGTCAGCACATCATACACACTGCATACAAACATATCACTGGCCAGTTCCCACAGTCAGTTTTCAAAACCGTGTTAACTCGTGTGCTTAAGAGTGTAGGCACAGCAGTACTGGGGGCCTAGGTCAAGACATTAGAGTGGTACAACCCACATAACACATAATGACCTGGAAAGTCTCGCAGAATTAAAAGGGGCACTGTGAAATTACAGGTGAGTCCTTGGGAGAAGGATTTAATGGTTCTTTCTGCATCAGCTGTCATGTCCATAGAGTAGTTATTACTGAACAGTATGGAGTTTATCGTTCATGAGTGAAAAAATTTTTCCTTGAAACAGGGAAAAATGTAAAGGCTTGAAAGCACTCAAAGAAATTAGATACCAAAAATGCGGGAAAAAAACTACCAAACAATATACCTATAATAAAAGTTAGTTTTCATACATGTAAGGTAAGGGTCCTGGAGACAGGGAGAAAACAAAAA
>VZTO01011959.1:17425-33002 GCA_013400615.1 Syrrhaptes paradoxus
GAATAATTAAAAATAAAAGGAGAGAGGGATGAATATTCATTATGCACCTCCTTGCCTTTGTCTTGTTTCCCATCTTGTGCACTGATCACCATCTCTGCTTTTAACACGCAAAATCAAAGGGAGCAGATATGAGCCACCCTCTAGAAAGACAGTGATACGATGAAAACCCAGATGATGAAATCTCACTGAAGGAATAGAACTTATCAGCAAGGTCCAAAAAGAATTTACCTCTTCAGCTGACCACATGCAAACATTCTTTTCAGAGTCATCTGAGTTCAGGGGAATTCAAGCTCTTTCCAAGTGGTTTTCATTGCCTGAAATGTGTACTATTTTGGTAAAAATATCAATGAAGTAGACTCTGAGAATCCCTATGATCCTGGTAAATTAATATTTTGTTGCTCTCCCACACAAACAGAAGTATTCAGAATTTGTTGGAGTGTTTCTTCCTTTGCAGTATCAGCTATATCGCCTTGTTAAGGTGCACGGCTATTATTCTAAAACACATCCTGGTTTTTACACACACACACACAAACAACATACAGAAAGGCCAATTGTTGTTAGCTAATTTTTGATAGCATTTCCACCAGTAACAACTGCTGTAAAATTTTTTCCATTGTGACACTGACTAGAATGCACCATAACATTTTTCAATATATACTGAATACATTTTCCATAAGCACTTTAAATAGGCAAAGCACTGGCATGCAACACCTCCAGTAAAAATAACTTTGTCTTGCAGTGGTTGCTAAGGTCTATCTCTACATTTTCTAAGTGGAAACAAATGTTAGTTTAATAATCCCCAGTGCTTTTACAACCCTGCACAGGGCATTGGGAAAAGTAGATTTTTCACATAAAGAGTTCATATGCTTTTATATGCCTTTCACTTTTCAAGATAAATTTTTGGAGCAAATATTTTTACATGTCAGAGTTTTAAAATACAGTCCCGAGAGAGAGACCCTTGTCAGTAAATGAAGACATACTTAAAAGCTGTAATGATTTTCACAGCGTTTGTGAATTGACATTCACTGTCAGCAATAGCCATTATACAGCAGGAATTGTGACCTGTTGAAGGATGTCATGTATATTCGATAGTCTCCATTTATTGCAGACTCAAGAATGACATACTGTACCATAAGAAGCTGGAGAAAACATAATGATTTCTCAGTTCAGAAGCTGAGGAGGATAATGCACTCTGGCAAACCCTTCCCGTGAAAAGCTGAGTATGGATTTACAGTTCATATGTGAGAATAATCTAGTGACCTGAACACTTGTTCTTTTCTGGCAGTTGCCCAGAAATGAGTGTCCACAGACTACCTGCCATGGGGACCTGTATGGTATCGATCGCAGTCCCTTGAAACATCTTCTGCTACAGATACAGCGATTTCTGAGAGACCAGCCTCCAGGTCAGGTCACTTGCTGGGGTCCTTTTTGTTCTGACAGTAGGAATGTGTCTGCATGTAGTTCTTTCCTTGTGATCTGATCTCAGTCTCCTTCTGGCCCTGAGACATTTTTCCCATCTGCTCATACAGATGGCACATTCAAGTGAATTTAAATGAATGTTTCTCCAAACTTCTTCTGCTCTTTCTCTCTCCTCAAATTATGTGGTTCTAGACTAGCAAAAGCAGGGATTGTTCTAGGATGCCTATTCAGAAATAAAAAAGTAGTAGAAAANCTCTACTTCCAAGCAGGACAGGATATTGTTCCAAGAAAAGGTCTCCTCAAGCTGCTTAGCACATTGAGGGCTATAAGAAATATACTTTTTCAGAGAAATAAAGAAACAGAAAACAGGCCCAAGAAATGTGGGAAAAATATTTTTTAGATAATTTTAGGAGTTCAGGCTATTCTTATTTCTCAGAAACCATTTTATCATTTTGTAAAGCTCAATAGCAAAATATGATAAAACAGTGGGTGAACAAATCAGCTATGCTGTTCACAGAAAGTACATTCAAAAATAAAGGAAAACTTTTTGGAAAAAAAATCACTAAAACTAGATATTTAACTGGAATGAAAAATAAGCCCAAGTACTTGCACCTTCAGACAAAACACTTGCTAGGGAAAAAAAATGCTACTTTCATTTAAGAAATAGTATATCAACAATGTCTTACGGCAATGTTCATAAAAGTGTAAAAGAAAAACTTGATCTGTGCAATCACAAGAACAACTAGGACATGACTATTTGTGACCCACAGAAACAGGGGAAATAAAAGCAGCATTATTAGTTCTAAACACAGAGTCACAACATTTACTTTTCTTACACATGGAAGGCCCTAAAATTTCAGTCATAAAGCTTTCTGACCCTGCTTATGACATCCATCTCGGATTTTTACAGCTGTAGACAAAAAATATGTTAAATTGAATATTATAAAGATATACATGCACTGTATTTATATATCAAATACATATATATCATGAATTTAAGCATTTGACTTCCATCTCATCAGCTGAGTCTTGACCAGAGCATTCTGAGATTTTACATGTGTCTCTCCTATATTAAAATCTTCATTGTCAGGATGACCAACTACCAACTAAAATGATACAATAGAACACATTACAGAATGGAAGTAAAATAGATTGCTGTAATTCTAATTTATGTTAATATTTAAATTTCAATTCAAGATTAAATGTTTTATGACCTCTATTTGTTTTTGGAATAAGCAATACCCTTGGAGCAACTTAAACTATTACATGGTCCTACAGCTGATGGAGTTTTTCTTGCTAATATAGAATAAATGCCACAGTCTGTCTGTTAGGCAATAAAACTCAAACTTTTTTTCACTTCATTGCAATGTAATAATCTTGGATAATAGCGCTTTTAATGGAAAAGATTCCTGTGACTTAAAGCTTTTTCCTTATTAAGCTTAATTGAATTAATTATTCACATACTAATGATTTAACAGTTACTTCAAATAAAGTAAAAGCAAAAGACCCTCTTGAATACTTATCCCATACTTAAGATCTAATAAAGGAACTGAAGTAGAAAGATATCTTTGTTTTCTTTCAGATAGAAGAGGTATTTAAAATCCAACTACCCTCCCTCCTGCTGTGGATGGAAGTGTTCTGAAATTACACCATCCCAAATCCCACAGTAAAATGCATCTCTAATCTATGAGTCCTTGATTGAAAAAGATATTTATGACAGCCCATGATCTCCTCTTTTTTCTAAAAATTGCATCTTTCCTAGAATTGCCTCATTTTGTGTATGGTCTTCTACGTAGGAAAAGTGGAACAATGAGATTCTAAGGAGAAAGGAACAGATTTGTATCTATAAACCAGGGATCCCAAGGTGCACATGAAGGCTGGAATTTTATAATTCTTCATAATAATGCTTGGCACTTATGTAGTGTTTTACGGGACCAAAGCACTTCACAAACTAATTAATTAATCTTCACAACACCCCTGCGAAAAGGTAGGGTTTAGTATTCTAATTTACTAAATGGAATAACTGAGGCAGGTGAGCCGATGTGTTTCATGTCACAACAAGAGTCCAGGTCTTTCGTTTATATATCATTAAAAGTAACATTAGTAGTGTTTCTGTGCTGGATTCCTTGGGACCTTCATTGGAACTATTTGCATGAGTAAGGAAAACAGAATCTTGGCACATACCTTGGGCCAGAGCTCATATCTTGTTTGGTTACAACAACAATTAATTCACTTATGTAACACACTGGGATTCCAGTTCCTTTCCTTATGCTGGATCTACATTGACTGTGCAAGACAAGAGCTGGTATCTGACTTGTAGTGCCCTAGGATTTCCAAATAATGAGATTGGGGTGGTAACGCTTCCTTGTCAATGCAGATGATACTAATCCTACATAATTGTGCAGCATTCTTCATAGGTAATTCAAACTCTTCCAGGTCTTCATAACAACTACATTACTTCGAGACAACGTTTTACTAAATTTGCATTTATTTCTGCCTGTTTTCAAAAAGCTCCTGCTCTGAACACCCACATGCAAGATTTAAGGGTTCTCATAGACGGGTATGTATACTCTAACAGCCTTGACAATTTGGACACAGAAATCCAATTCACCACATTGTGCAAAACTAAACTGCACGTCAGACTGTGAATTAACTGCAGCAACTGTAAGTTCAGTAATTGCACCTATGAGCATGAGCACTAGCACAAAAAGATTACCCAGCTAACATAATGGAAACACTTGTTCACAGTACTGAGATTCTCGTGTTCAAACAAGTCTTACTCAAACAAACTACTTTTCATGTGCTCCTTGCAATGCTTGTACATGCCCTTATTGTCACATCAAGAAATCTAGTGTTACATGTGTACATGAGATAAAAAGAATGACAAGAAATTGTATCTGAAATTAGAAAGCTTATATGTTTAACTGGGGCAACAGAAAGCTACTGTGCCATTTAATTTCTTATTTTAAGACAAACTTCTGAACTTTATATTCAAGAAAATATTTTCAGTCTGAAGTTCTGTGTGGTTGCATGACACATCTTTCCACTGGGCCAAAATCCCTAGGAAAGAGACAGTAAAAGGGTCTAATGTCTAAGACAGTTAATGCATTTTTCAAATTGTTATTTAACACTTACATTTTTGTCCCCCAAATTCACATTATGCCTTTACTGGTGATTTGATGTCCCTAGCATGACACTTTAAACACTCATGAGTATATGCATTACGTTGATAAAAATTTTTTATAAACAGCAACACTCCTCTGAGATGCTATTGAAAGAGGAAGCTGGTGCTCAAGCCGATATACTAGAGTGACAGAACGGCACCTCACTGTAGGGCTTTTTCTGTCACTACAGGGTACCTCATCATCATGTTTATTTCCTTTTCTCCTCTGAGGCTAGACAAGACCCTAGTTTGAGTGGAGGGCTGCACAGCCAAGAGAGGCATCAATGTGATGGAACCAGAAACACCTGGCCCCTGGACAGTTCCATGATCAGGAACACAGCATACAAAATAACTTCTTCCTCCCCCCAGAATAGAAGCCCAGGTCCTTTTTATTCTTTCTGAAATCCCAAAATTGAGAAAGATGAAAATGCTCTATTTCTGAGAAAATTTTTGCTTAGCATGAAAGAGCATTAAAATGTCTTTTAAAAACTTCTATCCGCCACGTGGAAATATATTTTTGTAGCAAAAAGGTAGGATGGATCTCTCCAACGCCTTCTTGCAGAGGAAGATTGGGAATTACTAGGATATTTTAAATCTTATGTGTAGTCCAAAGGTGCAATTTTAATTCCAGCTAGCACAAACTATTGTATGGTCTTGAAACTGAAAAAAACTGAAATTTACCTCCAGATTGTGTTTAGGATTCTAATTAAAAAAAAAATAAGCCTTATATGGAAAAAAAATTTTAAAAAGTAGCAACAAGTAGCAAAATAAAGATCAGATGACTTACTGAAGGATGTTTGGTGTGAACAATTCACCTCTCAAACAGTATGTTCGGAGAACTAAAGGCATTTAGAAAGGCAATTGCTTTCTAAACTGTCGATCAGATTTTGGATATAATAAACTGTATATAAGAAGTTAAACTGCTGAACAAGTCTATTAATACTACAAAAATGCCCAAGGCTATTTTAATAGAGCGAAGTGTGGGAGAATCTATTTTACTTGGCAACAGTGAAAACTTCCAAGCAGCTGAAATACTGAGTGAGCAGACAGAGGAAGGCACAGCTGAGACAACACAAAATCCAAGCATCCAGGATTATTTTGAACTCATGTGACTCAGTGCTAGTAGCAAGAAATAAAGAGAGGACAGAGACACATAATTCTCTCAGTTACAGGAGATTACTAGGTTATATCAGTCAAACAGGAATTATTGCTGGTTGTGTTGGAAACTTATTGTTGTCAACGTATTAAATAAATCTTGGCAAACGAAACTGTTGGGCTCTCAAATGGGACAAGTCTTTAATTTCTGACAAAACTAATCTGTTCTACTTCCTTTTGGTTTTTTTTTTATGTCTAAAAAGGAGGGAAATGTCATCACCTCACAGGCTGTTGCCCCTATCAGAAATTCTGTGTATATTCTTCTATGTGGGTGTATATACACCCACAAGCTTCAGTTACAGAAAGCATAACGCCAGCCTACTGCAGAGATGTAAAAGTATACAACACTCCTCGTCATGGCATTACCAGTCCACAACGACTAACCCACTGTCACAGAGTTCACTTGTGAGGACTGTCAGGAGAAGAGTGTGTAAGGGTAAATAACTCTAAAAACAGCCTGATAATGGTGCAAAAACACATGAAACATCTTTGTCTTCAGACACTCCTTCAACCATATATAATCCTAGTATTCTAAACTTAATTTCCTCCTTATTCTCACAAACACCCAAATGTTCCCTTTAAGCCAAGGGATGAGTTCCAGACAGATGCCCTAGGAAAGTTGCACAAAAAGTGGTAATTCCAAATTGACAAACAGGAGGGTCTCGTTCATCTCCCTTCTCAAATCTTGCATTTCAACCCTGGAAAAAAACTCAGAAAACTTCCAGTGCTTGCACAGGCTGCAAAAATCAAAGTGATTCTTCACCAGAATTACACAGAATAGACCAGAAGACAGCTGAATTTTCTCCCTGCATTTTAGAAGAGATTTGGTGTCAAAAATCAGGGGAAAATTTTTATTTATATATAAAAACTAAATTTAAGAAACAACAAATTTCATCTATTGGAGCAAAATTTTGTCCATGTTTGTTACATAAACTAGATATTTTAATATACAGAAACTTAATTAAAGCCATCTCTTTTCCTGAGTTGTGGCTGCATATCTTACTCAAGCTTTGTTCAACCTATGGTACACCTAGATTTGAACCTTGGTCCTCTCAGTTGACTTTTCTACAAACATTGTCAAATCACTAATATCCTATTGCAAGTCATCTTAACTACCAAGAGATAGTAATTTTCCCTGTAATGACTCTTCATTTAAGACTATATGTTGCAATTTTCTACCATTTCAGTGATTTAAGTGTATCATCTACTGAGTGTGCTGGTCTTGGCAGCAAAGACGACTTTTCTTGCCAGATGGAATACAAAAATAATATGAAACAAGACATTTTTTAAATTGAAAAAATGAAAGTTCAGTCATATTTGTAAATACTATACTGCAACTGGAATGTGAAAAAAATCATTTTTGCAAAACATAAATAGCTGTCAGCTATTCCTCAGAAATAAAAATCCTTCTAAACCTAAAAGTAACCAGTATATCATGTTGTCTGTAAAAAATTGGTCACAATTCAGTTATGCCCTTAACTAATGCCTGCAGCAGTGAATAGGACAAGCTATGAGGACATCATAACTACCATATAGATGTCTTATGTTCATCATCAGCCATTTCTCTTTCCCTCCCCCCTTTCAGTGGCAATATAATCCAGGTGCACACAAAACTGCCTTCTAGTCTTTCTTCAAATTTACCTTCACAATGTGAAATCTAACCAGATCTGACATGCATACTGACTATGGGTTCTGTGGGGAAAAGCAAAAAAGAAGAATGTTAAGGGATCACCACTTGCTATATCCAAAATAGAAATTAAACTATAGGGGCATGAAAGAATGGGATGGTTACATTCATCCATTACCATTTTGGTAATAAGATCACTTGCAGTTCAATGAATTTGGTTGCAGCAATCAAGGTAAACGAAACCAAGTTCACAGAAACATGTGTGTATGTATGTGTGTGTATGTGTATATATTTGTACACATCTGTTGGTATATAGATGCATGGGGAGGCAAAGGTAAAAATTTAAGACTGATATTTAAAGGAATTTCAATTTGTAGGATGCATCTCAAAGTAAAAATACGCCACTGCAATTATAAGCTAAAGTAAATTAATGCAGCAATAACAGTAGTGATTTTCAGAACAGTTAAAATGCACAGGGTTGTTTTTTTTAAATTATATGGGGAAATTAATATTAAGCAGGCATTTTTAAAATATGTGGAAATCAGCAAGCATTAAATATATCACTACTGTGGACACTTAGATGACATTAACTTACAATTAATTTTAGATTAAATAGAAAGTTAAAGCTATAAAACTGAAACCTTAACAGTAGAATCATATCATTGACTGCCCCATGGTCCAGGGAAGGCAAAACCAGAATATGGTCAATCACATAATTCCACTGTTACCAGCATGTTACCACCCCAGTGCCTGACTGATATTTTAGCCAGAAAGCCCTTCTGAGACCTACTCAGCTGAGTCGAAGGAGGAGGAGGAAGGATCTACATTTCATCACAAAAATTTGCCAATGGATCATTAATAATTAAGACATTATTAACTAAGAAGGGGTTTTTGAGGGTAATTATCCAACCATGACAGACCTATACTGATACTCAGGTTTGTCCCTCGTCCTTGGCAATCCCCTCTGCAGCCCCCGGAAACAGGCTACATCCTGAGAAGGACAGGCAGACAGAAATCTTACAAACTGGAAAGAAAAAAGATAAAGCTAGAAATAGACATACTTGTTCAGCCTAGAAAAGAGAAGGCTCTGGGGAGACCCTGTCACAGCCTTCAAGTACACAAAGGGGGTCTTGAGGAATGACGGGGAGGCACTCTTGATCAGGGAGTGTTAGTGATAGATGAGGGGTAATGGTTTAAACCTGAGAGAGGGTAGATCTAGATTAGATATTAGGAAGAAATATTTTACAATGAGGGTTGTGAGACAGTGGCCCAGCTTGCCACTGTGGATGCCCCATCCCTGGAGGGGTTCAAGGCCAGGCTGGATGAGGCTTTGAGCAACCTGGGCTAGTGGGAGGTGTCCCTGCCCATGGCAGGGGGGTTGGAACGCTGATCCTTAAGATTCCTCCCAACCCAAATCATCTGCTAAGTGAACATTTTTTCTGCAGTGTTTTCTTTTTTTAACCCAGTCAATGCTTTCTTTCTATTTTGTTGCCTACTCACACAACATTAAGTCAGTTACCTTTTACAGGAATGCATTTAAATCACTTTCTCAGTAATTATTTTTTCTATAAACATGGTTAAACAGACATTTTCCCCCAGTTTTCAGAACTTCTCAAGAGTGAAGTTCTTCTGGTGATTTCTCCAGGCACCACTCTCCATACAGCCATACACAATAACAACACCAGGCTGAAAAAAATTTTCAAGTCACACCTCATTTTAGGGAAAATCAGAAAATTGATTGATCTGGGTATCATACAAACCCATCTAACATTCTAATGTATTTATAAAATACATCATTTAGTTAAAGTATCAATTCAGCTGTCATACACATTTTTCCTTTTTTTTTCTTCTAATCCTCATTTTGTATTTCTAATTCCAATACCTTTGAGGAAACAGTTCTAAAACTGACTTTTAATCCAGAATGAGTATTTAAAATAATATCTACACTCTTATCTGCTCTTAATACAAGTGTCTGAACTGTGCTAAAAATGGCAGTTTATCTCCAAAATTTATAGTAAAAAAAAAATAATCTGTGCCCATTCTTAGAATACTTAAGTTAAAATTGTTTCTGGGATGTCATCAGTTATATAGAATACAACAAACAAAAGAATAGCATCAAAAAAGGCAAAGAATGGGTTTTAACCTGAAGCTGTGATTAAAATAGTAAAAGAAGAGTTAGAAATGGTTCATACTGACCTGAGTCCATAAAGGACTGTCCCATCTGGATGCAAACGGATCATTCTGTTCTTCACAGTGACACCATGTACAAATGACTTCTTGTCATTCAGAAAATAGGTATCGGGAACCCATAGCTGATCAGCTACTCTGTTGTCCAGAGTAAGGTTTAGAGGTATTACATTATACGACAGCCTCTTATCCCTCCATGCTTGCTGAAAGTACATTGTCAAGGTATAGTCCTGTGATTATAAAAACAGAAAAAAGTTTGCATTGAAACAGACAGCACACATACGCAAAAAAACCCAAACAAACACATTTATTTATTGTGACTGTTAAGTGCAAACATTTTTATTCAGAAATTCCATAAGTAGATTTGTACAGTATTGAACATCTTTTGTATGCCTAATAACTGAAATGAGAATACAGAAAAGATGGGATATTTACATTTTATTAATGACTTGAGAGTTCTCATTTCAATATTTAAAAATAAAATGGGAAAAAATATGCAGACATTTAACAGTCTGCAATTTCTGTAGCACTTTACAAGCCTGGGAGTTCTAGGAAACAGGAACATTCACAGATCTGAATTTCATCTCATGGTCTCCGCCATAACCAATAGAGCTCTAAATCAGGGCTTGTATCTCTGAAGTTGCAGTTACCACCCAATCACTTCTCTAAATTAAAATCTTTTCAAAGTCTGTTAACTTTCCCCTGGGCACTGAAATCAATGGGAAGTCTCTGAGGTTTCTAGCCTACAGAGTCTCAGTCTTCCACTTAATTTTACAGATGAAGTAACTCTGGTTACTTCAATGGAACAATTCAAAGAGCACAATTAAGCATCTGGTAAATATTTGCAGTACTATGACTATCAGGACTATTTGTCTTGATGCAGGTCACTAACGTACAGTACCCTGGAGATGTTTTCATCTGGTGGTGTTATACAGAACAATATAATTACAAAAAAATATATTTTTGTAACACCTGTGAAACAGAGGCAAAATATTTATTATATATTAGCCTATACTGAAAAAATCTCTAGAAATAATGCACAAAGGAGCTGTATATCTGATCATGGATCACTGGGTCACGGGCTGTAAAACAACACTGAAGGAACACCAAATGGAGGAATATTCTAAAAACCAAGCTTTTGTTTTGCTTGTTCTACAGAAGTCATAACCAGGCCTCAAAATATTCTTCATTTAGAATCCACAGTTACCATGGAGTTCATTAAATAGGGAGAACTGTTAGCTTACAAAAGATTGCTTTCAACAGAAAGTCAACAAAAGCTGCTGCGATTATCAGCAACCGCAGGACTTGGCCCTGTCAGAGTATGAACTCTGTCTATGCATCAGTCTCAGGCACTTGAAAACAAGAGACCTCACCTAACTTAGGGCAGATAATTAACTATGGTGACTACATGTCACAAACAGATTTCTAGCACTGCATAACAGAGAAAAGCATGCAAGATATGAACTTTTTTTTGCATATATTACAATACTAGCTCTCAGTAGGTACTTTATATTTTAAAGCAGAGACCCCTATAGAAAATGTTTTTACTACAGTTGGCAAAAAAAGCCATTACTCTTCTTGCAGAAATACGTTACAACTGTATTTTACAATCATTTTTGTTTTAAAGAATACATTTGACAGATGAACACTATGCAGAACTTCTCACAAAATACTAAAAATAAAATTTTCTTATTTTGCAGTTTCACAGACTAAACTTTCAAACAAACCTACAAAAATATCCATGTAAGAAATCATTGAAAGTTATTTTAAAAAAAAAAAAGTTTGCATTTCTAGAAATTATCTTTTCACAGGATAGCCAAGGATTTGATAAACACTACATCTCACAAAAGGTACATGGAAAAGTTACCTTCCTGGGTGAATGGGAAAACAGACACACTGCACTTCTTCCACTGCTATGGAGAGAGGTGGCATTCATCCTACTTAACTTCAAGCCCTGGAGACACACCTTTCTCCACTAATTTTAGAGGATCTAGGGCAATTAGTCCTAATCTATGCACCTTGGTGAAGCACCTCCAGTTAAGTGAAGTGAATTCAAGCCAGTGTCAATGGCAAATCGAAAAGAAAATCAGATATAACTCCTATTAACAATGACTACGTATCCAGAAAACTATTTTTCCTTTCTTTATTAATGAAACTTTTAATGCATAAATTAGGATGGTGTAATTATTCACTTTAAAATGTACACAGTGCACCCTTAAAATCATGCATCAGGGAGGGTTTGCGACAGCCACATCTATTCCAGACGACTTTGAGCAACAACACAGCACCTAGAAAGTAACACTGCAGAACAGTGTGTGCTCGGTGAATCAGCATAAACTGTTTTTTTACAGAGATGTGTATTTCCATGGTGGAAATCCTCCTGTTTTTTGAGCATCTTTCCCCAGAAGAGCCCACATACATGAGTTTCAGAATGCCTCTTCAGTTTTCACTGAAGCGGGGAGAAATCCATGTTTCTGTTGAGAATAGTTATGGCGTCTCTTCCTTGTCAACACAAAACCAGAACTGTAATGCTGTCCCCTCAGTCTTCTTTCTATTTGTGATGGTTCATCATCTTCACCTGCCATGCCTTCAGCCCTACGCTGCAGCTGCAAATGGAAGCAGTTACCCAGCCTGTACACAGACCCGTGCTCAGCTTTGGGAGGGTGTCACAAACCGAACTGCATGGTTACAAGTAGGTAAACACCAAACAAGTTTTTCCAATTATTTTATTACCAAATACTTAGTAACTATTCTAATCTGGTTAGTTCTAACAATCTGCAATCTCTTCCCCTCTACACCCTCCTAGGATCAGGAGGAGAGTCTGCTTTCAAGAACATTCCACCTACATCCAAAGAATTTTACTGTCATGCTTCATCACTGTTCTGCAGTATTTGATTCATAACCAGGCATCAGAAAATGTTCAGTAATATATTGCCAGTAAAAAAATGTATTAGTGTTCATTATACTAATATATGACAACATAAAACAGACGAGCTGTAGCAATTGTTCCCCTATTATCCTTAGAATGTTGCATTTTATTCCTATTTTAAGGAATAATCTACATATATTAATATATAGTATATATATAGAACATGCTTCCCTCTTTACACCTCAGTAAAAGAGGAAAAAAAGAGGAGGAAGAAAACTAAACATGCATGGTTCAGTGCATAAAAATGAATTACATAAAACTGTAAATTTGGAGCACTGGTATAGCTGAAAGAAAAGCCAAGTCACGAGGCTTGAGCTCGGAATCAAACACACTGTGTTCCAGAAACAGAGCTGGTGTTCCAACCGAAAACTGTCATCTGTTGGCCCTGGTTTTCAGATGTGACTGGAGTTTCTGATGGTCAAAACAGGGCACCTTAAATAATTTTTATAAAATCCTCACTACCTTTCCGATTTAGGTGGGTTTTTAAAAAAAATATTATTAAAAATATGTTCCAAGCTACGTATTTCAACGTGATTAGTTAGGAAAAAAAAAAAAAAAAAGAAAACCTGTCACATAAGCTGCAATTCATTCCTTGGAAAAGAGAGAGGCATCTGCTTTCAAAATCCCAGATGAAACAGTGATTCAAAAAGTTGTGCAGGTATAAATGTCCCCGAAGTATCCTAAGACACTTTATACTTTGAGATTAAGAACATGCTCATCTAGCAGAAATACTACAAGAAAAAAGCCTGTTAAACTCAAGTGAAATAGGGGAATTCCCCTCTATTCTAAGGATAAACATCAAAACAAACATGCAAATATCCTGTATCTTTAGGAAGACAAGCACACGAAAGTAGTAGACGAATAGAAGTGGCTACTAAAGGATGATTTTGACTTTTTAAGGCCTTAGCATCCTATTAAATTCACAGGATGGGATTGTTAGAAGCTTAGTGTAAGCACGAAGAAGAAACAGGAGTTAATTCATCTTGAAAGCCTAGCACGAGGCAGTAATTCCAATGAGTGGAAAGAAATATGAAACTAAACCTCATGGTGACCGTGTCTGTGTATACACAGACAAACTACAACATTGAGGAATATTTACAATAAAGACATAGGGATAAATAAACAGCTTCACCAGTTACCCTGAGCACCTGAAGCTTGAAATGCTGTATGAAATTTTATTAGTACAGACAAAGTTACAAGCCCAACCTGGAATATAAATAGGCAAATACTGTATTTTCTGTAAATACACAGATATTTGTAAATATACAAATATCATTTGTATAGCTTTCATGATTAACACATTGTCCACATACTTTTAAATTTAATAAACTTTTTTATTCTGTCAAGATGCAGAAATTTAGGCAACAGAAAACGGATAATTACTCCTATTCATCCTGACCAAAGAAAAGATCTCTCCTCTTTTCCTCACCAGATAAAGTTCAGCTTCTTGGTTTTCTCCTTTATTTCACACAATGAACAGAAGAGCAGCAAATATGAGACAAAGCAAATCTTAATGCAAATTTTCTCATATGAATAAAAAAAGTAGCCAATAGTTTTATTAGTATTAGCATATGTATGAGTAACTTTCATCCTGAACATTATCTTTGTGTGGTGGTTGTCTGCAAACACTTTTAGCTGCTGAAAACATATATATGCTGAGAGATTTAAACTTAAATTTGGATAAAAAGAATTGTTACAGACAGCCCAGCTGTCAGTTAGTGACCATCAAATTCAAAGATCTAAGGGAAGATACTGAGCAGGAAAGCATCAAATCTGAAAAAGGGCATTCTTATTTATATTCTCTTATTTCATTAATACTCTCAAATAAAAGGATAAAGGCAAAAAAAGGAAATAAATTTCATGAACGTTCACAATGACAGTGGGAGTCTAATGCAAAAGTGTGCCAGATGTAAAGTTTTTCAAAGCATGAGGATAAGGTCCAAAGTGAGAAAAGCAACATTTAAAATTGATCTCCTCTACACGACACAGAACAGGACTGATTCTCAGTGCAGCTTAAAGATTTATACCAACACTTGTATTAACAGGGATATAACCCAGCTACTGAAACATTTTGGAAATAATAAAATTAGGAAACTATGGAGGAGAAAAAAAAATAAGTAGAAGGAACATTCTGTATATTACAAATACAACATGGAGCAGCATGGAGTTAAAGAAGCTATTTATCTCTGCTCATCAGAAATGAACACAGAACTCATTTGTGGTTTGGCTTAAGTCCACTTCCCACCACTTTCCTTGTAATTCCTTGTAAAAGCACTTTACTACATTTCCCAGTATGGCATTTTTAAAGCTAAATAATTTCCTTCTGAAAATGCTTGGAGGTGAAGATTCTGCCCTGCATGCTATATTTATTTACCATGTACACTTAAAAAGCTGTCTGTTGGTACCGTATTTTAAAGTGTCATTGAGTAAATTATTAAAAGTATTCATCTACACCACAAAATGTATTTTAATATATTAAAAGCTATTATATACTTAAGAAGAAAGGAGCAAATGTTAATTCTACTCCCTCCTCAGACTCAAATGAAGTTATCACTGATGTGTGCAGTTTCTACAGCAGGAAGCACCTGTTTCACTACTCAAATGGTCTATAAAACAATCCAAAACAAGGCACTTCAAGCCAGAGGAGTTTCAGCGGATTTATTTCAAAAGCGATGTCTTTCCCTGAGTGCTGACTGACAACCCTTTCAATTCTCCTTTCCTTTAAAACCAACCACAACAACATGTTTGATTCATAATTACCTATCTCACACGTCAAGAAATTAGCATGAAGCGCCTGCTCTGCTGACACGGGAGACACCTCAAAGTGACTTACATAACAGTAGAATGAACTGTTGAAAGAATGGCTGATACCAAAGAAGTGTCAACATAAATTCTGTCATATGCCCTTTCAAAAAAAATTATTTTTCACATTCTGTAAATCTTTATTTCATAAAGATGACAATATCATCAAGAACCAAACACAGAGTTCAAGTTGAACTCTCTCTGTCTACCGAGTCCTACTTCCCAGGCTGGCTCCAAATCCATGAAATACTTCTACTTAATGGTGTTTCCTAAAACTTACCAGGTAGTTTTTTTT
>VZTO01011960.1:0-12017 GCA_013400615.1 Syrrhaptes paradoxus
TGATTCTTCTTGATAAGTAAATTCTGGTGTTGTGACGCATGGCAATTACCAAAGGCTCCCAAAAGGCACTAAAATAACAAATGGTGGCTGGGATGAGCGGGGAGGGGGGAGCAGGGGGATGTATGGGGGCTAGCAGGTGTGGATAAGGTTAAGGACGGTTCCCCTGGTCCTGCTGGTCTGTGTCCTGTGCAGAGAGGAGGTGTTTCCAGGGAAGCAGGAACAAGGTTTGCCTGGGAAGACAAGGCTGATCCTACGGGATGCCACCAGCAAGACCATGCCCTAGCCCTGGGTGGCTGGCTGGGGCCATGGAGGAGGGAGCTGAGGAGACAAGGCAGCGATGCTCGGAACAAGGGGACAGCCGTGGGATCGGGAGCAGATGGGTCACAGCAGCCTCAGCCTTTACCAGACAGGTCTGGAAAGGAAAACAGAGATTTGTGGTTGGTGAGAAACCTCTGGTGCCGGGTAAAAGGTGCAGGGATTGACCCAGCACATGTAGCGTACCTGCTAAGAGACTGAAAACCCAGCCCCAAGTCTTCTGATGTGCTACTTATATTTCCTGAAAATGCTGAATCCAGGATGAATTCTCTTAAAGGCTTTGTCTCCTGAGTCAGTTTTGTATTTGGAGTTGGAGGTTTAGTGGCTTTGGTGTGTGTGTCCACATGAGCAAATGGGGTAAAGTTGGAATGCTCTGAATAGTGGATGAAGTCGCTGATGGCCGTGGGACCACACTGGAGGACCATCAGTGGCTAATCTGGGCCCTTAATTTTCCCAGGGCAGCAAAGCTCATTTGACATCTCTGCCTTGGTGTGCTGCATTGCTCTGGCTGGCTGGCGATGGGCTGAACGCGCATTTCTAGCCTGTCCCTCATGTATGATGCAGGTCTGGAGGGGACCGAAAGGCAGGCGTTTGGGACAGATTGGGAATCATCGTAAATGAATAAAGATCTGAATCCAGGGGGATGCTGATCACCTTGTGCTTCCCTTGGCTTCAGCAGTAGTTTGTGCCTTGCAGGGTAGGGCCAGAGTGAGATTTCCCAATTCCTTCCAGTCTGTTTAACCCATCCCTGCCCTAGAGCTATTTTGAATACCAGCAGGTCATGAATAAACCTTTTTGTGATACAAAATGGTTTGCTTGGCATACGTTTAGGATTTGCAAGCCCAGCTATCTCGCCCTTGCACCAGCCCAGCGCCTGCAGCCCCGGCACACCGGCAGGAATGCAAGCAGCGCTGCGGGGCTGGAATGAGGGGAATGCGGCCGCTCACCCCGACCTGCAGGCAGGAGTGGGACAGACAGACAGCTCTGTAGTTCCTAGAGAAATGCCTAGAATTCAGAGGGCTTGTGAGCAACCCGCTGTTGAACAAACATGGGAGCGCAGTGCCAGGAGCCTGGCAGGGATGAGCATGCTGGATCCTCCTTGCTCAGGGGATGGCTCTGCAGGGTGTTTATAGTGAAGGAGCTTTAAAATGAACCTTTGGAAGAGGGCAGGAGGGTTTGAGTTGCCTCGGTTTGCCGGTTGTGATTTGGGGGATGGTGCTGGGTGAAGGAGATGCTGGATAGCAAGTGGATTGCAGCCTGGGTGGGCAGAAGCAGACAGCAGTGCC
Organism: Syrrhaptes paradoxus; assembly: GCA_013400615.1. Taxonomy (NCBI): domain Eukaryota; kingdom Metazoa; phylum Chordata; class Aves; order Pterocliformes; family Pteroclidae; genus Syrrhaptes; species Syrrhaptes paradoxus. The sequence continues at coordinate 1,602 of VZTO01011960.1, forward strand.
TGGCACTAACACCGCTCACTTGGCTCATCTCGAGGGGCCTGATCCCAAACCCTCCCCTCAGCTGCTCCTGTTGACTCGCCCATGACTGTTTTGTGGCCGGAAAGCCTCNTCACTGGATGTCCCCTGAGCCCTTTCCTGCCCCCACCATGTAGACCATGGACATTCCTGCACAGCTTTGTTAGTCTCAGGAGGGAGGTGTTGTGGCAGATCTGTACTGTGTCCCTCTGCATATAGAGGGACATTTTTAACTGGTTATCTCTTGGTTTATTTTTTTTTTGCTCCACATGAAGTAAAATGCACATGTTCCTCCCTTTCCCAAAGGTCAGAGATACAGAAAGAGATAACCCAGTACCTCTGTCCTGCGGGCAGGAGGGCACAAGCTCGGTGCTGTGCCGGGGCTGGCAGAGGCACATTGTGCTCAGTAACCAGCAGCTCCAGGCCCCAGCTGGGGAAATGAAACTGGTTTCGTGCCTGAGGTCCACGAGCCGGCAGCAGCGTGTGAGCCAGTCTCCCCTTCCCTACACACTGTTCCCCGGCAGACCTGGACCTGTATCCCTCCGTCCGCTGGGCCCCTCAAGGGTATCCCGTGGCGGCTGAGGGAGGGGTTGCTCTGTGAAAACACTGCTTGGAGCTGCGGTTTGTTCCTGCAGCCTTTGGGAATTGGCAGCTGGGTGTGGAAAGGGCCTCGGTGGTGGGACCCTGCACCACAGTCGCTGTCAGACCACAGTGAGGGCAGTAGCCAAGCGAGGTGGGTGCCAGATCCGTTTGCAAGCGTTGTGTGCGGTTTAACCTTGTAGCAAGTGTGCTGGCGTCAATGTGTATGATCAGAATGATCCTGCTCTGTCTCTGCTTGCAGAGGCGTGCGCTCTCTTTTGGGTATTCCTGGGGGGAGTCCATAGCCCTGAGCACTAAATCATCAGGGTTAATGCTGTCCCAGGGGCTGGTGGTCGGTGCCTGCCTGGCCAGGCTTGGGTGGTGTGAAACGGCATCCAAACAGGTAGGGAATAGTGTTCGTGACCCAGCAGATGCATCCCTGTGCTTTGGAAATGGCTGGGCGGTTAGCACCGAGGAGGGGTGTGGGGGTTCGTGGAGGAGTTCGTGGCTGCAAAATACATGGCGTTCCTTCTGGGAAAGAACACACCCTGCTTCCTGGCTGCTGTTGCCTGCGGTCCACCCTGCAAAAAGGTTTGTGCGTGTTCCTGTGAACTGGGGACCGGGCTCTTCAGTGGCAGCCGCGTGTCAGCACTGGGACGATGGTGCCTGCAGGGCAGCACTGCTCTCCATCGTGTGCAGGAGGCATGACTGCCTGGTGCTTTGCAAGAGGACGCCTGCCAGAAGGGTCTGTGCATGGTGTGGTGGGTTTGTGTCCAGGAACATCAGCATCAGATGGCAGTGACTCCTGCCTTCCCCCTTCCTGGGCAGGGAAAGGCAATACCAGAGCCTGTCTCCCAGCTTCCTGCTCTGGCTGCTGAATTACAGCCCTCGGCTAGGACGGAAACAGGATCTAGGGACCTCAATTCCTGCACCATGCATGAGCTGCGGAGAGGCAGCGTGCTCGCTGGGCTCCTGCCAGAGCCGGAGGCGATAGGAAAAGGCTTTTCTCCCCACGCCCTGTCGCTGGCCGGTTCGCGCTTTGGCTGATCCCCCCTCTGTTTTTCTTCCATCACAGGCATCCCTACTCTCATCGTGCTGGACTCCAAGGGAGATGTGATCACGCGGCAGGGGCGGGTGGAGGTGCTGAACGACATTGAATGCCGTGAATTCCCCTGGCACCCCAAGCCTGTGCTGGAGCTGACGGATTCCAACGCCGTGCAGCTGAATGAGGGCCCCTGCCTCGTTCTCTTTGTAGGTATGGAGCATCACTGGCTGGAAAGCAGAGCCTGTGCTTGGGAAGGGGGCTGGGCTACCTGCCAGCTCAGCTGGAGCTGGCCAAGGGGCTGAGAACCTGCCTCCAGTGGCGACAGCATCCATGGGAAGGGACATCAGCCCGTTTCCATCACCAGGAGCAATGCTACAGGGTCCAGAGAGGCCATGGGGAGACAGAGGTCCCCGTGAAAGTCCCTGCGAGGGATTCAGGGGGGCTAAAAGACCTGGAGCCTTGCCCGTACCAGAGAAATGGGCTGCTGCAGCTCGCAGGGGTTTGCCAGAGCCTGCCTGTGCCTGTGGGTCTCCCACACCTCCAGCCCAGCCACGCGAGGACACGATGGAGTAGGGATTTGCAGTGGAGAGGAGCTGTCGTAACAAAGACGGTTCAGCAGCGGCTGTGGGGAGGAATGCTGATGAGGTGTTAGGGAGTAGCAGAAGCACGTTATCACGGCCGGGGGCGGTGGGGCCAGGAAAGGCCGTTCTGGAGCGGGGACTTGAGGCACACGTGACATTCCAGAGGAGGCATCTCTGGGAGGGATGGGAGCTCTGTGCTGGAAACAGAGCAGGCTGTGAGTGTCAGAGGAGCCTCTTGCATTCTCTACTGGTCCTTGGGTATTCCCCACCATGGCCACTGGCCGCAGGACAGGCTTTTCCCCAAAGCTCCTGTCCCTCTCTCACTGCTAACCACACGTGAAGCTCTGCTGTGGCTGGAAGCAGCCCTAGAGCTCATCCGAAGCACAGCTGGCTCGTTCCTCGTTGGGTCCCTGCCAGCAACAGACAGTTCAATCAGGCGAGGCCGTGGCTGGGATGAGGTGGTGATGGGCAGAGGGGTCCCAGGGAGCGAGCTGAGGGGTCCTGGGCTCTCTGGGGGAGTGTGGCTGTCCCTTGAGCGCTGAAGAGCCCCAGCTTGTCCCGAGCTGTCAGGATTACACGGGGGGCCTGGCCCAGGGCAGGGCTCGTGTCCCACTTCCTCGCACACCCTTTGTGAGCAGCACACCCTTCTCTGCAGCACTGATAACATGTCTTTTGGTCTTTCCCTTCTTCCCTTTCAGATTTCCTTTTGACCCTGATTATTTATTCAGCAAAGCCCAGCAGGGGATGTGAGCACGGAGCCAAAAATACTCTGCTCACACGGGGAGGACCGGCTGGCCACGCCAAGCGTGATTGATTGGGGCCAGCACTGCAGGCTCTGGAAAGAGTTATTTTTATCTTGCTCTGAGCAAAGTTTTTCTATCACCTTGTTGCAAACAGCTCGCTGGGACAGCACACTTGGGATGTTGGTGGCTGGAGCTCTTGCTCGGTGCTTGAGGCAATGCCTGGCAATGGTGAAATTTGCCAGCGATGTGCTGGGGGTGGGACGAAGCTGGCACTGTATTGAGGCAGGGATTGGGGATGGGGGCTCCTGGTCAGCCCATATCGTTCTGGGAGACCCCCACAGTCAGATCAGTGCCTGTGTTGTGTGAGCAGCAACACCCCCAGGAGAAGGCAGGCGTAGGAAGAGCCAGTTGTGAATAAATCCCAACCAAGCTACATCCGCCCCTGGGGAGTTTAGGGCTGGGTTAGCCAGAGTGTGCAGGGCTGCCTGGAGTGCTGCCAACAGCGGTTGTTTGGAGAAGAATCAATCCCTGCAGGCACCCCACAACTCTGTGTATTTAATCACTTTTGCTCACGGAGGACAGACCCCAAAATTCAGCCTGTCTGGCATCCCCGGCTTTGCTTGGAGAAGCCAGAGAGGAGGGCAGGGATGTGCGGAGCAAGGGCAGAGAACCCTTCGGGTGTGGGCAGTGCCTGTCCCAGCCAGGGGCTGCACCGGTTGTGTTGGGTGGTTGCAGCAGGGACCATGAGATCTGCACACAGTCGGGAGACCAGGGGCCTCTCTTCTGCCTTCTAACTTTTTTTTTAATGCCAAAACTTGTCTGTGAATTGAAATCATTTCATCTCAATGCTGCTCAAGGACGCAGTCTCTCCTCTTTCCAGCTCAGTATTTGAACTTCAGTGGCGGCTGGCGTTTGATTGATGGTGCCATCTCTTTCTACTCTACCTCTGTCAAATCAAAGCTGCCTTCACAGCGCTGCTGCTGCGGAGACTCGAGCAGAAAAGCTGCTGAGCAGCCGTCCCGAGGCGGAGAGATGGTGGGTGGCAGGCAGGGGTGGCAGGCAGCCTCAGATCAGCACATTCGTTTGGTCTTCAAAACATCCCGACGCTCCTCAAACTGCAAAGCAGCTTTCTTGTGCCTGTTTGTCCCTGCGCTTCAGCAGCAGCACCAGGGAGCGAGCAGTGAAGTATTTTGGGAGCGGGAGCTGCTCTTCTGTTGCGTGTTTCCCTGTCTCACATGAAAAGCGCGTTTCAGCTGCTCCCTAATTGCTACAGAGCCGCGCGGCTTTGAAGTTCGTGCTGCGCATCCGGGCTCTGGTTTCCTCCGTGGTGGTGCTGTGGGACAGAGCTGCCTGCACCCGGCCGGTTTGCATCCGTTTGATCCTAACCTCCTTTTTGCCTCGCCTCTTTTGTTTTGTCTCCCCGCCTCTGTGCCCTGCAGATTCAGAGGACGACGGAGAGTCAGAGGCAGCGAAACAACTGATTCAGCCCATAGCTGAAAAAATCATCGCCAAGTACAAAGCCAAAGAGGAGGAGGCACCGTTGCTCTTCTTCGTGGCAGGCGAGGTAAGCGGGAGGGGAGCACAGGGCTGCATCCTGCTGTGTCTTTGTACAAGGACCGAGCAGGGTTTGGTACTGCTGTTGCTGTTCTTCGTGTGGGTAAACTGAGGTACAGAGCTACTGCAGCTAGTCTGGGACCATAGAGCAAAGCCAGACCTAAGCCCTGGCTCAGTCCCCTGCTCTCGTTGCTGAATATTGCTTCTGGCAAAGGGGTCCCAGCTGCATTTGCTCAGAGGGGGAAAAGCCTGATGGCCGGCAAGAGAGCTGCTGGGGACAGGCACAGGGGCTGAGGGAGGTGGGAAGAAGCTGCCAGCTGTCCCCTCAAGCCCTGAGGCAGCACAGGCAGGAAAGCCGGCTGGGCAGGGGGAGAGGCGCCCGGGTTTGGGTTTCAGCCTGGCTCAGCTCGTGCTGCCCAGCTCGCTGAGGTGCTGCCGCCTTCCCACCCCGGGAGGAGGGCAAGGGGCGGTGCTCCAGCTTCTTCCCTAAGGGGTGCAGCCCTGATTGCGCAGGCTGGGCCCGTTTCTGTGTTGTGCCGGGTGATGTCGAACAAAATCGCTGCTTGGGAGCAGGCAGGGGACCGCTCAGGGAGCAGTGGGGTCCATGGTGGCACGCAGCCACGGGCTCCACTGCAGCATGAGCATCCCAGCTCTGCTCTGCCCTGGGGCTCAGCTGGGCACATCATTGCAGCGTTTGCATGTCCCCTCGGAATCAAGGGCTGTTCGTGCGCTGGCCATGCTGTTGGTGGCTGGGAGGATGTTTTGGGGACATGCAGGCTGCAGTGCTCGGAGCTGGGGATCTGACGGAGAAAATGAGAAAATGGGGCTTCTGGCCTTCCTTTCTCCCATGCAGGTACTTTGCCCTGCTGAAAACTTAAAAATGAGGAAGGTTTTGTGTAAGGGTCTTGTGTAAGGGTCAAAAAAATCTCCCAGCCCCTCCCCAGGCCTGCCGTTCCCCTCCCGAGGCGCTGCTCGGGGCCTGGGCAGGTGGCAGCTGCTGCACGGCCGCGCGCCTGCTCTGTCCCTCCATGCTCACGTCACAGCCGCAGTGTGCTGTGAGCGGGCCCTCCAGAGCCACCCTGTGCACAAAAGGGTCCCCGCCGCTGCACCCCGACCCCCCTGCCAGCAGAGCCCCCGCCGCTGTCTCCCACAGCCCCATTGGCCCCCTCCGGGCAGGCGGTCCTGTTCCCGCTGCCGTAACGGGTCTCCAAGCATCCCAGCTTGGCCCCGTGCCCCTGAATAAGCCCCTTGTTGGAACGGCTGTTTTGGGAGGGTCCGGGACCTGCCCCCTTCCCCCAAAGCCTGCGAAGCCTTTTCCTCCCGCCCGCCGGCTGTAGCTGAAACATTGCCGCTATTCATGCAGCTCCCACAGTCCCGGCGGCGGCCAGGACGAAGAATGGGGAGCGTCCGGCACGTCCCATTCATCTGTCACCTCAATAGTCAGGAGCACTGGCCCCGGGTCTCCGCTGGCCCCTGTGCACAAAGCAGCTGGGCCATGGCTGGAGCAGGCGCCTCCCATTCCTCTCCCGGCGCCGTCTGTGCCGGTTTTGCATTGATTAAAAATGGGTTTTTTTGGTCCCTTTGCGGCAATCGGATAAAGGACGAGGCATCCCGACACCTGGGCCGGGAGGCGGGCAGGGTAGGGGGCAGCTGGGCGCCCCAGCCCCGGGGCGGTGGGCCCAGCCCTGCTCGCCCTTCCCCGCCACGTGGTCCGGCTGCGCCAGAAACCCCTGCAATGGAAGGGGAGGCGCGACAGGAGCGACTGCCAGCCCCCGCCACGCGCTGCAGAGCCACCAGCCGCTCGCCAGACTGATTTCTGTTACCGCCCTTAGAAAGGGGCTTGGAGGAAAGCCCTGTTTTGGCTGCTGCATGTTTTTGGGCTTGGCTGGGAGCTGGTCACCCCAGAGCTGGTCATTGCACAGCTTTAGCAGAGACAAATTCGGTTTTCCCCTCTGCCCAGAGCTGTGCCTGGCTAAAGGAGGGCCGCCCTCCACTCCACGAGCAGCCTGCTGCGAGCGAGCCCTGCGGCTTTTGTGCGTGCCCGCAGATGCTTGGATCAGCTGGTGGGGTTTCAGCGCTGGCTTTCATCCCATTCCCATTTTCTGGTTTGCTCCAGGCGTGTACCTGAGTCCCCTTAGCATCTGTCCCGGTGAGCGGCGAGGCTGCGGCTGCGCTGGCAGAGGGCTGGCAAGCCCCTGTGGTTGGTGTTTGCCCCCAGCTCGAGCTGCAGATGCCCAAATACACTCCTGCCCCAGAGGCTTCAGGGTGCTGCATCAGTCTGGGGGTGCTGGGAGCTGTGACCTTTGCAGAAAGGGTTGGAGGAGTGTGTGGTCCCGTCCCAGCCTGGGATAAACCAGCGCGGTTTGGTTTTGATGCAAACCACGGGCAGAGCAGGCGGTGAGGCGGGGGCTGCCTGCAGTGCTGGTGCGGGGCCCAAGCCCTCAGGAGATATTTGTGGGCTGGACTGTGATGTGGAAGGAGCAAACTGCTCCTGGTGTCCTGGCTCTGCTCATGGTTCCTCTCTCCCTCTTGTTTTGGCCTCCAGGACGACATGACCGACTCCCTGCGGGATTACACCAACCTGCCCGAGGCTGCGCCCCTGCTCACCATCCTGGACATGTCCGCCCGGGCCAAGTACGTGATGGATGTGGAGGAGATCACGCCCGAGATCGTGGAAGCCTTTGTCAGCGACTTTCTAGCAGACAAGCTAAAACCTGAGCCCATCTAAGGGAGCTTCTGCACCAACAGACGTTATTTAAAACTAGGTCTCTCTTCCGCCGCTTGTGGATTCTCCAGCGTGTCCTCACGCCCGACCCAGTATCCAACCTTCTTGTGGTGCCTTGTTTTACGCAGTGAATCCTTCTCCTAAGCAAACTCCTTGAGATGCACTTTCAGCAGGGAGTCGTTGGCGTTTGGAGACTTCGCTTGTGCTTCATGGTGATATATTCTCTAATAACCAGGCCAGAACTGTTACCGTATCGTTATTTTATACACAGCACTAGCTAGCAGGCAAATCTTTTTGCATGGTGTTCTTCCCAACATATGCATCAGGCAGTGGATGGGGTTCTTGGGGCTCTTTTCCTCTCCTTGTTCCCCTTCTTTCCTTTCCTACCACCCTGCTGACTAAGTGACTTTAAGGAAGCAATAAGGCAACCGTCCCCTTCGCCCCTGGCCCGTCCTGTCCCATGTGAGTGCCCTGACGAGGCCAAGTCAAAGTCTTAACTGCTGACCACCTCTGAAAGACCACGGCGCAGCCGAGCTCTTCCTCCTGGGGGTGAGACCTTTCTGGGTGGGTTTCCTACCTCCCACCCCAAGCACCGACAGCCTTAGGCAGTGCTGGCTGTGCGTGTCGGGGTCCACCAGCCTGTGATGGGCAGGTATTCCCGCCCTCCCTCCCTCTCTGAGCCAGGAGGAGGACCACCACCGGGCTGCCCTCGCCTCTCCGTCTCTCCCTTGTGCTCCCCCTGTCCCCTCTCCCTTTCTCCTCTACTCTGGTATAAATTGTCCTGTCTCCTCTATGTTAGTTGATTGAGCTGGTTTTTTGTAGGTGTGTCCCAAACCCAGTGTTGATGGTGCTGTTCTTCAAAAAATAACAAAAAAAAAAAAAAAATTCCCTCCCTAACCCAAGCAGCACAGCCAAGCCCCCAACAAGTGACATTGTAAAAACTGTACATGGTGTTTGGAACTTTGTAATAAAACCGTTATAACAACCTCGTCCCCAGAGCGATTGCTGCATCCCGCTGTCGGGAGAGGGAGCCTGCCTGGGACAGCTGCGGGAAGAGGAGCCCCCAGCCAGACCCCAGGGGTAGGTGTCGGTGCCAGCAGCTCCCAGCACGGTGGCGGTTAAGCCGGGATCACATATTCCCCTGGGTCTAGTGCACCCCCTGCCTGCGCCTGGCCCACCACAGAGGGGGGAGCACGGCCTTGCCGCCCCACGCTGCGCCCACCTGCCCTCAGGGCTCTGCCCCCAGCCCAGGGTTCCCTCCGGCTCTTCCCGGACTGTGACGGTTTCCGCGAGCGTCCCTGGAGGGTGGTGTGGCAGAGCTGTGCGCGGTGTGTGCTGAATAGCGGGTGTTGTGCAAGTCGCTGCTTTTCCTTTCAGCTCGTTAGTCAGCGATGGCAGCATGACGTCCTTTCCCCTTTTATCGCTGCCGCAGCAACCCACCCTGGCAGGAGCTGGCGAGGCAGGAGCTGTATAAATCCACCCTGTGTTTTGCATGTTTCAGAGACTCGCGTTCGGAGGTGATTAACTGACTTGTGAGCTGCTGGAGGAGCAGCAGCGCTGCCCGGCTCACCCATCCCTGAGCTGGGGGGGGGCTAGAGGGGGCTGCGTGGCGCTGGGCCAGGGGCAGGAGCTGTCCCCAGAGTGATGGCAGCAGGTACAGCTGAGCTGGGACCAGGACCACGGGGTCTGTAACATTTGGTGGTGCAGCAGCAGCTGGGAGGGAGAATTCCCTCTGGACATGGCAGTTCGGGCTCCCAGCACTGCTGCAGCTGCTCTGGTAGCTGCTTGGTAGGAACTGGAGCAAACCAGCAATTTTCTGCCAGAGAATTGGGTCGTTTGGGGTCAGTTTGATGAGACCAGAGCTGGAACTGGGCTCTGGAGATAGGATTGCTCGGCTGGAATGGTTTCAGGCTGGAGGAATGCTGCTGCCTGACAGTGCACTGCACACCCAGCCTGGACAGTGCTTGGATAGGGGGGTTTGGGCACTGGAAGAGGCTGAATCTCTCTCTGTGGGTATTTCCCAAGCAGACAATATAAACTATTTCAGTGTGGTAAGGGGGAACAGAAGCCAGCAGAGAGCAGGCTGGCAGTAAGGTGCTGGCTGGGGGACTCACCGCCAGGTTAGAGGCGTTTATAAATATGCAGCGGGATCGGTGGCAGTCAGCGCTGTCACAGGAGCTGCCAGCGATGCAGAGAGCATTGTGCAGCCCCAGGGAGCCTCCAGCGTGACCAGGGCTGTGTGGCCCGTCCCAGATCCACCGAGGTGGTTGCTGCAAGCCCACTTGATGCTCTTGAGGAGGCACAGACAGGCCCCAGGGTCTCCTTCTTGGGGGCCCAGCGGCCATTCCCCTCTGAGGCATGGGAACTGCCACTCGCCGTGGCCACAGCTCCTTTCCCACCCTTCCCCTCCCTCCCCGTTCATCCTGCCGAGGCCCAGCTGCCAGAGCGGTGCTGAGGTGGCTGCATGGGGACAGACACTGCCACCTCCCGGCAGCAGCACGGCCACCAGTGCCGGAGCTGGGACACCCCACGCTGCAGCCGGCACCCGGGGCAGGGTTGGGGTGCTGCTCTCACGGCTTCTCCAGGTCAGCACAGGCAGGACCCATTCTGGGGGCTGCTCTTTGGCCTTTCTGACCCCAAATCCACGAGCAGCAGCCAGAGGAAGGATGCACATTGTCAGCAGCATCCTGGCCAGGCTGCGGGAAACGCTGCTGTGGCTGCACCCTGACCCTGCAGGGAGGGATCCGAGGCCCCCCCAGATCTGCTGGGTGGGTCTGGAGGGGCCCTGCCCAGGTCTGCCAACAGGAGGGAGTGAGAAAAGCTGGACAGTGGGGAGCTGACTGCCTGCAAAGCGAGGGCCCCCCCGGCAGCCTTTCCCTTCTCACCCATCACCATGGGGTTGGAACACCCACAGGCTCACCTGGGGAGTCACGCTCTCGTCCAGGCACAGCTCCAACCCAGCCAGAGCTGTTCAACACCCATTTACTGCAAACCAAACAGCCTGAGCTGCAATTTTATTAACTCTACAGCGCGCCAGGGGAAGAGATGCTTCTTCAGCACCCAAACCTCAGCAGTTTAGCCCACTACAGGCAACTTCTGCCTTTCGTCTTCCTGCTTAAGCCTCTGCAGCAACTGTCTCTTCCCCTCAAACAGCACAATGCCAGCGGCGATAGC
>VZTO01011960.1:13411-31659 GCA_013400615.1 Syrrhaptes paradoxus
GTGGCCACAGCTCCTTTCCCACCCTTCCCCTCCCTCCCCGTTCATCCTGCCGAGGCCCAGCTGCCAGAGCAGTGCTGAGGTGGCTGCGTGGGGACAGACACTGCCACCTCCCGGCAGCAGCACGGCCACCAGTGCCGGAGCTGCAGCACCCAGGGCAGGGTTGGGGTGCTGCTCTCACGGCTTCTCCAGGTCAGCACCGGCAGGACCCATTCTGGGGGCTGCTCTTTGGCCTTTCTGACCCCAAATCCACGAGCAGCAGCCAGAGGAAGGATGCACATTGTCGGCAGCATCCTGGCCAGGCTGCGGGAAACGCTGCTGTGGCTGCACCCTGACCCTGCAGGGAGGGATCCGAGGCCCCCCCAGATCTGCTGGGTGGGTCTGGAGGGGCCCTGCCCAGGGCTGCCAACAGGAGGGAGTGAGAAAAGCTGGACAGTGGGGAGCTGACTGCCTGCAAAGCGAGGACCCCCCCTGCCAGACTTTTCCTTCTCACCAGGATCACCGTGGGGTTGGAACACCCGCAGGCTCACCTGGGGAGTCACGCTCTCGTCCAGGCACAGCTCCAACCCAGCCAGAGCTGTTCAACACCCATTTACTGCAAACCAAACAGCCTGAGCTGCAATTTTATTAACTCTACAGTGCACCAGGGGAAGAGATGCTTCTTCAGCACCCAAACCTCAGCAGTTCAGCCCACCACAGGCAACTTCTGCCTTTCGTCTTCCTGCTTAAGCCTCTGCAGCAACTGTCTCTTCCCCTCAAACAGCACAATGCCAGCGGCGATAGCAGAGTTCAAGCTGTCCACGCCGGGCACCACGGGAATGACCAGTCTCTTCCCCCCGGTGCTGGCTGCGAGGTGAAGCGCGTCTGGACTCACACCATGGGTCTCTCCGCCGATCACCACTGCCACTGGAGTCTGTGTCCAGTTCTCATAGTAGTACTGCGTGGCCAGCTCTGGGACGCAGACGCCCACCGCTCCCTCCTCATCCTTGTGCTCAGGAGCAGCCTTGGGTTTGGATTTTGCCCGAGTTTTCGGGTTCCCGGGAGCAGAGCCGGCCCCGCTGGCTCCCCTCAGCACAGTCGCAGTCTCCACCTGAGAGCCTGGGTCTTTGTTGTCAGCCACGCAGACTTGGACTCCGGCAGGAAGGTTGCTGGGAACAGATTCCCAGTCCAGGCTGGTGACGATGGGCAGGCGGAAGTGAGCCCCCATGCCTGCGCGGAGCACCTTTGGCTCCCACGGATCCACACAGCCTGAGACGGAAGAGGAGAAAATAGTGACAGTGCAGCGGCTCCCACAAAGACGGACTCAGCAGCCACTGCTTCCCACAGCAAATCGTGTCTGGGCCAGGCACTGCTTACAAACTCTTCGGAACGTCTTCAAGCACCTCTTATTCCCTGCCTTATCCCCTAACTAAACTTTTTTTCCCCGTGGAAAGGCTCTTACCTTTAGTGAGCAGCACTTTCTCACAGCCTGCTCCAGCTGCAGATCTCAGAATAGTCCCCAGGTTTCCCGGATCTCGGATATTGTCACAGATGAGGAGCAGGGGCAAGGAGCTGGTTAGCTGAGCCTCAGGATAAGACATCTTGGCATGGTCGGGCTTGGAAAAGATCCCTGAGGAGAAAAAGTGCTGACAGGCGTCTGACTAACACATGCCAAGAAGAGGGCTGTCTCTGATTTCGTTGGCCCAGATCTCACTAAAGAGGTGCTGGAGAGGCACGAGGAAAAGCACTGCCTCAGAGAAGCTCCAGAAGAGTTTGTCACTTGATGAGGAGAACTATTTCCCAGCAGAGCTTAAACAGGGCACTATTAAAAATGAGCGTGAGAGCTTTCAGAGCACCCTAGGAGCTGGCCAAAGAAAAGGGAATTCTCTCAAGTTACGCCACTCTTGACCCAAACTATCTAGACGAAGGTTATGAAGAGAGAATAATTTATTAAGTGTGAAATAAGTTTTCTTTTGAGCAGTGTTGTGACTGTTTCTAAGGCAACTTACCTATAACCCCTTGGGGAGTTATGAGGTCAGACCAGCTCTTAATGTCTTCAAATTTCACCTTCACTAAGTTGGCTCGTTTCAGCTCTGCCTCGGGCAGCTCCTTCAGGTGCCCCACAGTGCTGAAGAAGAGAGTCTGCAGCACAGCTCCTGCCTCCAGGGCATCCTTGATCAGCCTGTGACCCTCCAGCACAACCTTCCCGTGATGATCCCGAAACTTCTTCGACTTGGCAATAGTCACCACTTTTCTGCGGAGAAGTTAATCAAACAGCTGTGACGTTAACATCCCCTCCCGTCTGATGTTTGCCAGCCACTGAGAACGTCACTCCCACGTCCCCCAGGTCCCTTCAGACCAGCTGTCACTGGCATTGCGGGACCAGTCCCCCCCCAAACCCCAACACTTGGCATTCGCCTCGAATCCCGCAGACGGCTTCCCCAGGTGGATGCCTGCGGCTGAACCGAGGCCGTGAGGGGCTCAGAGCAAGGCCTCCCCGCGCGCCCCGAGCAGGCCCGGACCCAGGTGCCTCACCCCAGCCTCCGGTCCCCGGGCGCCGCCTTCTCGTACCACAGCCCCGGCCCTGCCGAGCTCCGCTCCACCGCTGGCGGAGGCGGCGGCGGCGGGGTGGGGCGCTCCGCGGGGCTCCGCTGCACCTCGGCGGCCGCTCTCCGCTCCTTCAGCGGCGGCAGGACCCGCACGGGGCTCCTCCGCAGCGCCCGCACCCCGCGCCGCCCCGCCGCCGCCTCCCCGGGCCCGCCGGCCCGCAGCAGCGAGGGGACCAGTCTCCTCAACGCCGCCATCTCGGCGCGTCGTCACAGCCGCGCGACGGGCGCGCGCTGAGTGACGCCATCAGGCGGCGCGGCGGCAGAGCGGCTGGCGGCCATGGGGGCTCGGCGCGCGCTGCACTTCGTCTTCAAAGTGGGCGATCGCGCGCGGACCGCGCGCTTCTACCGCGAGCTGCTGGGCATGAGTGTGAGCGCGCGCGGGGAAAAGGGCGGGAAGCGCGGGAGGGGCTGTCGCTCCCCTCAGCTGCGGAGGCGCGGGAGGAGCGGGGGGCCGGGGTTTCTCGGGCTGCCGGGCCGCTCTGCAGCCCTGAGGGGGGTGAGGTGCCGCTGCTGCCGCCGCCTCCGCCCCTCGGCCCTGTCCCGGGGCTCCCAGCGCTGCGTTAAGGCCGGTGAGGGGTGCTGAGGTGCCTCTGTGGTGACTGTGGTCTGCCTCGTCAGGTGCTGCGGCATGAGGAGTTCGAGGAGGGCTGCAAAGCCAGCTGCAACGGGTGAGTGCCCCGGCCCCTCCCCGGGCCTTGTTTCTCATAAGACACTTGTCAGTCATGGACATCTGTGTGCTGCTGTTTTAGAGGTAAAACAGGGGTTGGGTTGGTTTTCTGGGTTTTTTTTAAAGCCCTTCCCTTGGAATCAACAGTTCCCCTTTCTGTGCAGGCGTGGGGTTTACACTGAAACACAAAATGTTGCTGTATTACACCTACAGAATTATATTGAACCTCATAAAGTTATTTTTAAGCTTTCCTGGGATTGCATTCAGTCGTGTTAGGTTTTAGAGACACAGGGCTCTCTAGGGTCTTGAGTTAAAAATTCTCCTGGTGTCCCCAGAGGCTTTTGTCTTTCTTCATGAGTGAAATAAATCTTACAGCCTCGTGCCTAACTGCTTACTTTTCCTGCTTCACAATAAGGAAGTGCTTGTATAATTCCAGCTAATGAGTAGCTTAGGCTCTTAAAATGTGATCTGTTAAGAAGAAGGTAGAGTTGTTCTTTGTTGCTTGGTTATGGATGGCAGCCCGAGGCCAGAACTCCTTCACAGGTGTCAGCTCCTGCCTGGTGGGAGGTTGCTGGATTGCCTGTGCCATTTGTTTGTTTTAGAAATGCAGTTCTTCCTTGAAATGCTAATGCTTGCACTTCTTGATATTTATTTCAAACATTCATGGCAATTAAATATGGATGTTCCAGCCCTTACGATGGAAAATGGAGCAAAACGATGGTGGGCTATGGGCCAGAAGACAATCACTTTGTTGCAGAATTGACTTACAATTATGGTATCGGAGAGTATCGCCTGGGCAATGACTTTCTGGTCAGTACCACACTTGGCAGCAAAATCTTTCTTCTTAAGATATTTCTTTGTTATTTATTAGTTAACAGACAATTAAGACCTTCTATGAACAGATGTAATGCATTTGCTCATTGTTTGCCCTAAGCTAATATTCTTCCCCCAGTTTGCAGGGTGTCAGAGAACAGCTGCTTGGAGCCACAGATGTCTGCCTAACCTGGTAGAACAGTTAGGAACTCGGTTTTCTGCTTCTGTACAATGCGTTGAATCAGAGGTTTAAATTCCTTTTGCTTTTCGTTTCCCTTTGGTGTGAAAGAAGGAATGCATAGATTAATGCATTCCAAATATATGTGGAATGCACGGTAAGATTCAGCTTATTTTATAGGAGCAAGATACCCGTCTCTCGGGAAATCATATGGTCCATCTGTTATAAAAAGTAATCTGGTTTGTTTCTGGTCATTTGTAGAGGCAGAGTATTGAAAGGTAGGACTTAGGCAGCATACACCTTATGAATTTTGTTTCTGTCTGTTCTGTCCTCACTAGGGCATAACACTTGTGTCCAGCCAGGCTGTGAGCAATGCTAAGAAGATGGGATGGCCCCTCAGAGAAGTCACAACTGGTATTTTTGAAGCCGAAGCCCCAGGGGGATACAAGTTCTACTTGGAAGACAAGGAACAGCTCAAGCAAGGTGAAGCATAGACGCTTGCTCTTACTGGTGTTCAAGAGAGATTTATGAGTAGGATATTACAATGAGCTGTGTGTTTGTCTTGATGGCATTTTATGAAACAGACCATATTTCTGTTATTTCTTTGTTGCTTCTCAAGAATGTAAAACTCTGCCTTTAAAACTACTGTGTATTTGCAACTAATTTCAAATTATTGCAATCTTCAAGATCCTGTGCTAAAGGTAACCTTGGGTGTCTCCGATCTGCAGAAGTCTGTTAACTACTGGTCTGACTTGCTCGGGATGAAAATATATGAGAAGGATGAGGAAAAACAAAGGGCTTTGCTTGGCTATGCAGATAACCAGGTTAGTCCTTGGAAAACTTTCCAGTTCTGATATTTAAGATTTGTGTCTCATCCTAAAAACCTAATTTAGTGAGAACAAAATCTTAAAGGGGGAAAAAATGCTCTTAATTAAAGCAACTGTGCCCTTAATTCTGAGCATTTTAATTAAAGCTTGTCTACACTTAACTGCATTTTTTTTTAAAGCTGTGGTTTGCTCTGGTAATTCTGGCTTGTTGGGAAATATGTGCGTGGGTGATGTTGAAATCATCCGCATCAGTGAAAAGCTGGAGCAGTGTAGCACTGAGAACAGCAGCCTTGCAAGTCGGGCTTTCTCTTTTCCTCTTTCAGTGTAAGTTGGAGTTAAAGACTGTTGGAGGAGCGGTGGATCACGGGACAGCGTTTGGGCGGATTGCCTTCTCCTGTGCAAAGGAAGAGGTGGTGATCGCATTTCCCTTACCCTTTCATTACCCAGAGCTGACTAGTGGAGATTAATTTCTAGTATTTGCAAAGTATCTTGGATGCGAACAAAATAATACTGAGCAGAGGTTTTGTTTAGATTTCTCACAGTGGGAATGTAATGGAGTTGTGGGTAATGGGGAGCTGTAAATGGAACAACCTGGATGCATCTGATCTTCATCTGACCAGGGTTGATTTTTGTCTGTTTTCTGCTCAAGTTGCCGAACATTGAAGCACTGATGAAAAAGGAGAATCAGAGAATTCTGACACCTCTGGTTAGCTTGGACACACCTGGCAAAGCCACAGTGCAAGTGATTATTTTGGCTGATCCCGTGAGTAATATTTGAAATAGTGATTACATTTGATTCAAATTCCTTTCTGCTATTTATCTAACTTACCTGCTTGTAAACCTGCTTTAGGATGGCCATGAAATCTGCTTTGTGGGAGACGAAGCTTTCAGAGATCTGTCCAAGGTGGACCCTAACGGTGACAAATTGTTAGACGATGTAAGTAATGCTGTGTGTACATTTTTCTTCCTGATTATAGACACCCCTAGAATCTAATTTCTGTCCCATGTGGAGTTTTTCTGAGAGACAAGTCCTACAGTCTCTTAGCCCAGGTTGCATTCTCGCTAAGAAAAACAGATAGTTTTTAAAAATTCACTCAGCGTCCTGGCTAGAGTTTTCTAGCCTCGCTCTCGGGGCAGCCGGGTGGTGGTCTGTCTTGCTGGACACATCAACAACGCTTTGGTGTAAGTTACTACAGAAAACTACTTGTGAGCTGTAGTAACATCGGTGCAGGTGAGCATCCTTCTGAGGCAGAGAGGCTCTGGTGTGGCGCGTGAGCTCCGGGGGAAGGCTGCGTTTGAACTATCCTGGTCAGCTCTTGTATTAACGGATCATCTGTTCATTTGCTGAAGCAGAGAACACTGGTTTTCAGCATCTGTTTTCCTTGCTAGTACATAAAAAAATAACTTGCCCCTCAGAATAGCTTTCCTCTGAATTACAAAGTGTCCTCCTGATCAGTGTGGGTTCGCGGGGCAGGCTGGTGAGTGCAAGCAGGCGGGTGTCTGGCGACTCGGCTGCTGTTCTGAACACGTTAACGCTTTTCTTTGTGCANCTCTGTTCACTTGCTGAAGCAGAGAACAGTGGTTTTCAGCATCTGTTTTGCTTGCTAGTACGTAAAAAAAAAAACTTCAGAATAGCTTTCCTCTGAATTAGAAAGTGTCCTTCTGATCAGTGTGGGTTCGCGGGGCAGGCTGGTGAGTGCAAGCAGGCGGGTGTCTGGCGACTCGGCTGCTGTTCTGAACACGTTAACGCTTTTCTTTGTGCAGGCCATGGTGGCGGACAACAGTGACAAGTGGTTTGCTGAGCAAAATAGGACGAAGGCTTCTGCATAGCTGGAGAAGAGGACTGGGCTGTCCATTTGTGCCTGGGTTTTCATCTGAGAAAAATGCCAATCCTATGGAACATGTTGCATTACCCCTTCCAGTAAGAGGGGGCTGTAATGTCGCATGCTGGTCCGTTTGTTTGCTTTAAGCTTGTTCTCTTACTCGGCTCTCTCCTTTCAAGCAAAGCATGTTCTCCTTAAAAAAAAAAATCAGGTTGTTCAGGAAGCAGCAGGTCGAGCACGTGGCTTCAAAACCAGGGGCCATCAGTGAAGAGGAAACCCTCACATTTCTGTGTTCTTGTTATATTTGAGAAAGAGATGGCTGGATTCATTACGATGTCTAATTCTCTAACTAATGGGCTTTAGCTGCCCTGGATTTGCAGCTTAGGGAAGAGCTCTTTGGGTAGCTGTGGCTGTGACTGTCACAGGCACCGTGCTAAAGTGGCTGAGTGTCAGGCTGAAGGGAAAGGCTGTGTCCAGAGAACTCCAGCAGCTCAGCTATCATAGCACCTGCCTGTTTATCGGGAACAGAGAAATTGTCTCGCTAAACCATGTGAATATCCTAGTCTGGAGCAAACCCTGTGTTCATTCCACGATGTTTCCCCAGCTTTCGAGGTGAAATGTTCACTGGAGAAGCCCGGGGTGTGTTTCTCCCTGGGGTGACATTATTGATGTGGTGGTTTCCAGCCCGTACCAAGGAGCCTCCCGCGTTCCCCGTGGGAGCAGGGGCTGTGCTCTCTGCTGGGGTGCCAGGAGGAAACCAACTTGAAGTCTGCCATGGCTTTGCAGTTAGCTTTGGATGAGAAATTGCCTTTGGAAATAAGGGTTCAAGGTTTATGCTGCTGGAATGAAGTCACGCTGCTTTTGTGAGCGGAGTGAGGGCTGGGAACGCAGGGAGGGATTCCCGGCACTGTCCCATCAGGTGGGTGCCTGGTTTGTCATCTTAATGAAAACCTTAAAATCAATTTCCCAGGGAAAAGCAGGTGAAGGGAGCAGGGGTAGTTGTCACCGAGGCACATGGCTATTCTGAGGTTAAATGTGAAAAATTTCTCCCTGTGATTATGTCCGAGCTTCCTCATTCAACTTCAATAAAAGCGAGTCGGGAGGACGGTGTCCGTGCGTTCCTCTCGCTTTTAATTGCGCTCGCGCTTTCCCCGCACGCTAATTAACCCCGGGAACGGCGGAGGGCAGGCGGTGCCACCCCCGAGCCGCCGGGGGGCGCTGCAGGGCTTTCCCCGCATGACGTCAGAGCGCGCCGCTCACGCGTGGTCCACGCCGCCGCCATGGAGTCCGGTGGGTGCGGGAGCGGGGGAGGGGGGAGCGGGGCTGGGGGGCGGCGGGGCCGGGCCGAGGTAACGGTGTCTCCGCGCAGGGCCGTGGGGCGTGGGCGAGCAGACGGCCATCCTGCACGGCGGGTTCCTGCTGGCCGCCCGCCTCAGCCAGCCGCGCCCGCTGCGGGAGCTGCGCAAAGCCGACTGGCCGCGGGCGGGACCCCCCATCGCCGACGCGCTGCGGGAGATCGGGGCCCGCTGCCCCTCGCCGCTGCAGCACGGGCTCTGGAAGGAGGAGGCTGTGGCCATCGTCTGGGCCAAGGTGCTGCTGCCCGGCCCGCCCGCCGCCTCGCTGGATGAGGAGTGGAGGGAGGATGGCTTCTTCTGCGTGGGCAGGATGATCCCCGACGTGAACCGCACCGTCCTCTTCGAGCTGGTCAAAGCCCTCGGGGCGCCCCGGCTCTTCGTGCGGCTGCTGCTGGCGCTGCCCCGGGACGTGCAGCGGAGCGAGCTGGAGCGCTTGGTGGAGTACATCGCCAGTGAGACGACCCCGTCGGACGTCAGGTTCTTCTTGGACGTGTGGTGGGAGGTGATGAAACACAAGGAGGGGCAGGAGAGTGCGACAGTCTCTGCGTTCAGCGCTCTCATACGCCAGCATGGGTGCGAATCCTCTCTGGACGATGGTCTCCAGCCCCCAAAGAGGTTCAAGGGTGACCCTGGCTCTGCGAATGACCCCCCTGCGGCCACCAGCCTGCTCATGGTCCTGATAGAGGGGTTAAAGCAAACCTACGGGAGCATCGCCCTGCCCCGCACGAGGTGCTACGCCTTGGCCAACCTGCTGGAGTTGCTGGCTGTGTTCACCGAGCTGGAGCCAGCGGGCAGCCCCCTCCCTGCTGCAGAGTACCTGGACAAGGTCAGCTCCGTGGTCAGCCTCTGGACCAGCGACGCTGAAAGCCAGTTCCACCACGGGGGGCTGGAGGAGAAGGTGAAGGAAGCAGAGAGAAGCATGAGCCTCTTGGTCACGGCCAAGCTCTCTCGTGAGGAGCTCTTTGTTGGCTTGGAATTTCTCCACAGCTTGTTGCGTGTGTGGGGAGAGGAGCTCCAGGGCTCCCTGAACAGCTCTGAGGAGCTCTGCTATGAGAGCTACCGGCTCCTGGACACTCTTACCACCTTCAGGAAGAACCTGGTTTTCTTCTCGGAGACTAAAGACCTGGGTGAGGATGAGGCACGGGTAGTGTCAGAGCTGATGCAGATCACCGAGGACTTTCTCAAGGAGATCAGCCTGAAGAGCAAGGATTTGGACCCCAGCCTTGTGTCTTCAGTTGCCATGACAATCATTGAGCAAAAGCTGGACCGGCACGGGGAGGTGTGCTCCATTTTTGCTTCTGAGAAGACCTGGGCATTTTCGAAGGACTGGGTTGACTGCCTTGTGAAAAGCAAAGCTCTCTTCCAGGACCCAGAGCTAGTTTTGAAATTGCTGGAGACACTGGTGAGCTTTGACACGTCCTGCCACGACAAGGAGGGCCAAGAGCTGCAGATGGAAGTGACCAAAGCCATCCTGGAGTGTTACGCTGAGCTTTCGTTAACCGACAAAAACAAAGTGATCTCGGGTGTCCTGGCGTCCTGGGGCAGAGCAGGTCTGTGCCCGAACGTGCAGGTTGTTAGGGAGGGCTTCCAGGAGGATCTGAACGTGACTTTCAACCAGATCACGAAGAGCGTGTCGGATCAAGGCCTGGCCAGGGCTGTGGCTTCTGTGGCCAGGCTCATGCTCCTGCACCCCGAGGCCACGGTGAAGCAGGTTTGTCATCTTGCTGTTGTCAACCTAGGAGCGCACCAGTTCCTGGCGCAAATCCTCTGCTCCTTCCCAGCGCTGAGCTTCCTGGAGACCCGCGATGATCCCGGCAGGCCACGCAGCCTGGTGCTGAGGTGTCTGGAGGAGGCGGTATGGGGGAAGCTTTCCACGGTGAGGGAGGAGGAGCAGTTCCTTGAGTTGTTGGCCTTTCTCATGCAGCCCAGCTCAGCCACCCCGCTTGTGTCACCTGCAGAGGTGACTGCAGCCTTTGTCCTTCCCTACTTGAAATCAGACTCTGCTCCAATTGAGCTGAGCCTGCAGATCCTCAGTAAGGTTTTGGGGATACAGTCCAGTTCAGAAGAGCGCTGGATCAAGTCCTGTCACCCCTTCCCACTTCTCCTCAGCCTCTGCAAGCTTCTAGATGGTTACACAAGGTGCTGGCATCAGCCTAGGGACCAGCTCTTCCCTTCGCTGGAGACCAAAGACCTGATCCTGACCGTCCTCTGCCAGCTCTGTGAGGTGGTGAGACCAGAAACCTCCCCCTCCCCTGAGCTGTGGGTCCAGTCGCTGGCTTGGCTTCACAGGAGAGTGGCCTCACTGGACTGGACTGTTGGTCTCCGGCTGAAGAAGCTTTACGGAGACCACTTCAAGAATGAGGTCCCGTCAACGCTGTTTGAGGTCTGCACGCTTCCTGAGGACGAGTGGACGTCCCAGCCTTTGCCAGCTTACGGACCAGGCAGCGGGCTCCTGGCGTGGATGGAGTGCTGCTGCGTGTCTGCAGAGCTCAGGGAGACCATGCTGGCGCTCCTCACCGTCAACGTGGACAACCCTGAAGAAGTGAATCTCTTCAGCAAAGGGTTCCTGGTGGCCCTCATTCAGGTCTTCCCTTGGTGCAGCCGCAGCGAATGGAAGAGGCTCACGCACGTGGTTGAAAATCTGCTGCAGCGGCAAGTCCTGCACGTGCCGTACACGCTGGAGTACGTGCAGTACATGCCCTTGCTCAACCTCCGGCCGTTTGCCTCCTACCTCCAGTTCTCCGTGCTCTTCCTGCGGGGCTTCCAGCTCCTCTGCAGCTCCAGCTGTTCCACCTGGCTGCCGGCAGAGGCTTGGCTCCACGTGGTCCGGCTGTACTGCGGCAGCCTCACGGACCTGCTGGCCTCCGTCAAGAGCACTGCGGGACCCCCCTCGCGCCCCAGCGAGGACGGGACCTCAGTGCAGGAGGTGTCCTTCATCTGCATCCAGATGTTCTGCCACCTGCTGCACGTTGCTGCCATGCTGCCGGAGGAGGGGTGCGGTGAGCCGCTGGTGGTGGTGGCCTTGGAGATCCTCTCGCAGTACGAGACGTTCAGTGGTGCCGATACGTCCCCCAGCAGCACGCTGCGGAGAGCCAACGAGAGGCACTTCCTGGAGTCCATCACGGACAACGTGGGTGACGAGGCGCTGCGCAGCACCCTCCTGCAGAAGCTCAGCAAGCTGGGAGCCCGCGCGGCCGGGGAGCCGGCTTGAGACGCTGGAGAGGGCAACAGCGGAGAACACTGACCCCCTGCCTCTGGGGACCCCTGATGAGGAAAGCTGTAAGATCTGTAATAAACCCAATCTGTTTCTTTTTTTCTTTTGAATTTATTTCCCTTCTGCTGTGTTTTCTTCCAGCCTAAGCCGTGAGGGACCGTGTACAGACGGGTAGGACCTGCCACTCTAATTTCCCAGTGGGAACCGCTGTTCCTGAGCCCAGCTCCTGGTCCCGTGGCTCCCACCTCGCCTGCTGCCGGTCTGGATTTATAGAGAGACCCTGGCAGCTCAGGCAGCGGGGAAATCAGTTCCCTCCAGCTACGCTCCGGCTCCCCTGCCGCCGGCCCTCTCCTCATCCCGGGCGGATTGCTGGGCTCGCCGCACGCTGCCAGCGGTCAGGAAGCAAGTTGGGCAAGTTCGGGACAGGCAGGTGCCTTTGGCCGTAGGTGTGCATCGCTGCCGCTAGTGCGGGTGCAGCAATAACCCCGTGGGTTAACACCCCACACCCAGAAATGAACAGCACATGGGAGAGGCATCCGGTGGTGTGACTCAGAGGGAAATCTTTATTGGTCTCCTGATAGGTGCAGTAGTAAATACGGCAGTGTTAGTGCAAACTGAGATGCCTCACTGGCTTTATTTTTATTTTTTTTTTTCCTTTTATGAGGCACGTTACTTGCAGTGATAACAGCGAGATACAAACACTCGTAACAGGTAGCAAGCGGTTTATACTGTCAGCTGGTCTCAGTCGTTAATGTAACGGTCGTGTTTCTGCAATAACGGACCACACGCTGGAAGAGGCCTTTTTATTTCNTTGGGCAAGTTCGGGACAGGCAGGTGCCTTTGGCCGTAGGTGTGCATCGCTGCCGCTAGTGCAGGTGCAGCAATAACCCCGTGGGTTAACACCCCACACCCAGAAATGAACAGCACATGGGAGAGGCATCCGGTGGTGTGATTCAGAGGGAAATCTTTATTGGTCTCCTGATAGGTGCAGTAGTAAATACGGCAGTGTTAGTGCAAACTGAGATGCCTCACTGGCTTTATTTTTTTTTTTTGTCCTTTTTATGAGGCATGTTACTTGCAGTGATAACAGCGAGATACAAACACTCGTAACAGGTAGCAAGCGGTTTATACTGTCAGCTGGTCTCAGTCGTTAATGTAACGGTCGTGTTTCTGCAATAACGGACCACACACTGGAAGAGGCCTTTTTATTTCTGTCTTTCCAGAATAGAGCCGGGGCTGGGACAAGATCCAACCCCCAAAGGAGCTGGCTCCTCAGCCCTTCCAGCTGTTGGTTTTAGAGGTGAAGGACGCAGCAGAATGGCCACAGGTCTTGGGCACGGGTGGCTGCAGGGGGCTGCCAGGGCCACGCTGGTGCCGTACCTGCCCTGGAGCAGGGGACCCCTGGGCTTGTGCTGGCTCCAGGGGAGGAACCAAACTGCTGCTGGTGTGTGAGCCCCACGGTGCAGGGCAAGCTGGGAGCCTGTCCCCCTTTCAGGGTGACTGAAGGTGGAAAGGGGCTGAACTGGTGAAGGACGCAGCTCAGAGCCCTGCTCTGGGGTTCCTCCTGCGACCACCCAGTTCCTTCCCGGCCAGCCTCTGGCAGAGCTCGCCTTGCGGGGGAGTGGGATGGGGTGGGACGGGTGGACTGTGCAACCAGAGCTCGGGCTGAACCGGTACCCGTGGGGTGGGAGAGCAGGGCAGGGTGTGCCGTTTGGGCTTTCAAAGAGCTGGGGCAGTGTGGGGCAAAGAAAAACACGCACAGTTAGGGGAGAGGGGTGAAAGCTGCATCCCCTGCCAAGGAAGGGCTCTGCATAGTGCCTAGAGATGGGGACTCAGCAGTCTCCTGTCTCTATCCTGCCCTCCAGCCATGGGCACCCTCCCTGCCAGCATCACTCTGAGACAGCGTAACCGTTCCTTGGTCCTGGTGTGAGCTTCTCTCCCCTACAGCCTGCCGGGGACAGCAGAGCCCCCCTACCCCGGGACTGTCAGCCACAGCCACCAGACAGAGTGGAAAAGCACCTTTGGGTTAAGTGGAGTCTTACATTGGAGTTTGAGCCCAGCAGCAGCGGGAGGTGCACGTGGGAGGCAGGAGGCTGAAGGCGGTGGTGGTGTAGAGGCTGGTAAAGGTCAGGAACGGGCTGTGCAGAACCGTGCCGCAGCCCCCGGCCCTGGCTGGGCTCTCAGCTGGGGCTGTGAACCAGAGCTGGAGGAGCGAGCTGGGGCTGCGGCAGGTCCGGGGCTGCGGCAGGTCTGGGGCACGCCGCTCCCCCAGTCCCCACGGAGCTGGGCACGCTCCAGCATCGCCTCTGGGCTGCAGGCTCCTGCATGCTGTGCTCGGTGCTGGTGTCTGGTGTCAGCCCGGAAAGCCACGGGGGGGTTGGTAACAAACCCCTCTCGTGTAACCGTTAGTTGGGTGCCACAGCGTTGAATCCCAGAAGGAATGTTGTGCTGATGGGCTGACCTCCTCCTCGCTGGCTCCTGCCCCGGCTCCCGCGGGTGGAAGGACATGAGGCACAGGAGCGGCGTGGGATGAAAGCCGTCCTCACCCAGGCTGGCGCTGCCTGGCACGGCGGAGGAGACAGCAAGGCTGCTTCCAGCTCAAACAGCCCGGCGGCATCGCTGCTTCTGCCGCTCTGCTCCCGTCGTGGACCCCGCAGCGCTGGCGGTGGAGATGGAAAAGCCGGAGGGGGGCTGACCCGTTTCCAGCCCCCACGCTGGGCTGCCGCCGCCGGCCGTTATCTGCTTTTGTCGGCGGGCGAGCTGCTGTAGAGTCGGGCGGCTTTCCGGCAGATGAGCCGGAACCAGTAGAGCTGGGGGGCGATGAGGGAGGCGTTGGCGATGTTGCAGTGGAAGGGGATGCGGAAAGGCACCATGTAAACGGGGATTCCCACCTGCCTGCCGTAGGCCGCGTACATGAAGGGGAAGAGGAGGATACGGCAGAGGAAGAAGGTCACCAGGATGAGGATCCCGTTCACCTTGTGCAGGAGCGTGTCCTGCATTTTGAGCTGGGGAAGGAAGAAGGCGAACGTGGGGTGAGCATTGGGCGAGCAGCACCCCATCGCTGCGTGGGTGTCGGCTGTGCTGGGAGCACGGAGCAGGTGTGGATGGGGGGAGCAGGAAAGCAGGGTGGGAAGGGATGGAGGAGGAAGGGAAGCGTGGGGGGACAAGGGACTGGGGCAGGGGGGAGGTACAGACAGGAGGGAGCAGCACCAGGACCCATCACAGCCCCCAGTTTGGGGATGTCCCCTCCAGGACCCCCTCAGCCCAGCTGCTCAGTGAACAGGGGCTGGTGGAGAAGGGCAGCCCGGGGCAGGGAAGGGGTGCCAGCTGCTGTGGGGTTCCCAGACCCCAACCCCGTCCCTCCTCACCGACCTGCATGAAGATTTTGCCCAGCGATACGAAAGGTGTGCTCAGCTCTGCCGTGAAGATGCAGCCCACGAAGAAATCCCCCAGCTCTCCCCTGAAGTGCTGAAAATAAAGAGCACGGGACCCTCCTGGAGAGGTGGCTGGGAGCATCTCCAGGGGGTCACGGGCTCCTGACCAGCAGAGATGCTTTGCCAGCCGTAGCCCTGATTGCGAGCCCTTGCAGCTCCTCGCGGGCTGGGTTTCCCAGCTCAGCACTCACCTGGGTGACGGGGGTGAGCACGATGAGGATGAAGAGGTGGTGGGTCACCATCAGACGCTCCTGCAGGAGGAAGCTCCGCACGCTGGCCAGCGAGTGCTTCTTCTCCACGACTCCGCGGTCCCGGCTCTTGTGCCAGTGGCAGAGGTACATGACGTAAATGTCGTAGGTCATGTAGGGAACCAGGACCCAGATGTACTCCACGGCCAGCCAGTGCCTGGGGGGGAGCAGCACACACAGAGGCATCGTGACGGCTCCCAGCACCTCGCGATGCTCTGAGAGGTGGGACAGAGTCTTTAGGGCTGAGATGCAAGCAGCGAGCTTTGATGGTAAGCTGAGAGGTGTCAAAATTTAACCCGATTTGGCTCAGCAGAGAAAAGGTACCTGGTACGGCTGGAGGACGCCTCCTGGGCTTTGCGCTTGGCCGTGCCAGGCACCGAGCTCGGCCCAGCCAAGCACAAACACGGCGCTAACGGGAGGATCTTGATTAGCCCGACGGCTGGGTGTTTGCCGTGCGGGCCGGGGGCACAGCGCCGCGCGGGATCCAGCACTAATCCGACACTTTGGCAGCGGGTAATCTTCTCCCCTAAGGCCTGGGACACCCAGAGCTGATGCTTGGGAGGAGAAAAGCTCCAAGAATGTGTCCCTTCTGCCTGCCACGCTGCGGCGGCTGGCCGCCTAGCCCGGGGAGTGTTTGGAAAGCCACTGGAGACCTCGGAGTTAATAAGAGATGCCTGGCCTGGACTTTGGAGAGTGAAGTGCAAAATATCTAATAGAGGCAATAAACCCCCGCAAGACGTTTATCTGTTGGGAAATAATTGCAGGCAGCTGCCTGTTCCCAAAGCCTGTCGGAATCCCGGTTGCACAATTCGAGCAGCAGCAAGCCCTGCTCTGCAGGGAGACCGGGCTCCTTACACTGCCCTGAGTGAAATCACACCGATAAAAAAAACCCCAAAACACCACAGCACCCTCCGCTGCTGCTTAAAGAAATGTAGCTCGGGGCCCGAATAAATCTGCTTTTGCTCTCCTACCATCTCAAGAAGAATGTTGTCACATGCATTCCTCTTCCAGATAGATGGAAGTGATGTCAGGGAGGGGAAGTGACCGGCTATTGTGTTTGCAAAACTTGCCCAGGGCTTTGGAGGGCAATTATAGTGCCAGCAGGATCGGGATTGTCTGCCTGGGTAAATAAATTGGCAAATTTTACTGCAATCTTTGTCAGGCTTCCTGGCTCTCTGTCTTGCTGTCATTCTCTAAGGCTTTCCCTGCTGAGCGCGGGGCTGTATTTCCTCCAGATTCAAAGAAAATCGAGGTCTCTGACCACACAGTTTGCACGGAGCTGCTGGCCTTGAGAGCAGCCGGGCGAGCGCTCGGCTCCGGGGAGAAGGAGGGCTGCTGGCAGCACTTTCTGTCTGCGTGGGTCCGGGATTTTCATGTGCCCTGTCTATACAGCAGATATTTTATTTCAGAGCAAAAAGGTAACTCGTGAGGCTGCCTGGGTTAAGCAGGACCGAGCAGTTTGGATGGGTCTCCAGGACATGGCACATCTGTGTATTAACGGCAAGTCTGCAATGACCGAGAGGGCACCCTCCCTAAAAATCACCCGAAAATCTGGTGTGTGACGGTCAAATTCCATCTCAGCATAATTATATTCTTCCCTCCTACAATTTTCTCTGCTATTCCAGATAATAGCTCTGTTTTTAAGTCTCCTGACCCCGACTGCGCTATCACTGCTGCCGAGAGCCGCTTCTGGGGCAGTTTATCTCGGGGCACTGAGGACAGGGCGATGGGATTTCCCTTCAGAGCAGACTCCATACGGATTTTTCTCATTTCTGGACTTCTTCAGAATCCATTTGACAAGGAGAAAGCGATACACCTCACTTCTCACTAAGTTTGCTTGAACCATTTGCAATTTCAGCTTCCAGCAAGGAGTCCCCCTGCCCCTTTAGAAGGGACGATGTCTTTATTTTTTTGCTCATATATGGGCCCATGTTACAGCTCATCCTCGGGAGCAGCCCCAGGTCTGAGCGCACTGAACAAGCCAGCGCCTTGCGGGGAGGTGTGCGGCCAGCGACGTTGCCCAACCCTTAACCCAAAGCGAAGGAAAGAGGAACATGAAGCTGGTTTTCCTCTCCCCTTCATACGTGCAAGCCTTTGGCATCACACACCCCGGCTGCGAGCCGGCCAGGCGCAGCCTCTGCGTGCTCCTCGTGGGACAGCGAGGCTGGGGGACACGGGGATTACCTGTCGTACACCACGTCCTTGCAGCTAAGGACAACCGTGATCCCCGACACCGTTGCCATCGTTGCTTGGACCGTTGACACCAACCTGAAACCGAGAGAGGAAGTGGGTCACCCCAAATGTCACCCCAGAAGGGCCGAGGCGCAGGGGGGTGGCCTTGGCACAGTCGCACCGGGAGAGCTGGTGGTACACAGACACCCCGCGCGCCCCAAAAGCCTCGTTACCCCGCACACACCCCGAAAGCCCCGCCGTGGCGAGAGGAGCTCTGCCCTGAGCCTGGGCGGTGTGGGACACGGCCAGGGTGCCTGTGCCAGGCGCTGCCACCCGGGGACACGGCGGAGGGGGGGTTTGGTTCCACATCTCGTCCCTTCCACGCCCGTGGATCAGCGGTAACGCTGCGGGCACCGGGGGAGCTGCACCGGAGCATCCCCGCTCCATGAACGGGTACCCGGGGGGGCACGGCCGGGCAGGGCTGCCCAGGCGGGTGCGGCCACCCCCGTGTGCAGGCTCCCGGGCACCGGGGCTCGGTGCTCGTGGCCCGTCCGGATCGCTCCCGGTGCCGGTCCCGAGTGGGTACCGGTGTCGAACCGCCGCGGTGTGGGTCACCTCCCGCCGATGCCGCCCGTACCTGCCGCTGAGGAGGATGCGGTCCTTGAGGCTCCATCCCGGGGCGGCCCAGCCCAGCAACCGGATGCAGAGGGCGAAGAGCCCCGGGAAGAAGGCGGAGGCGAGGGCCAGCGTCCGCCACATGGGGACGGCCGCCGCCGCGCTGCCTCCCGCCGCTGCTTGTCAACAGCAGCAGCCCGGGCGGCGGGAGG
Source organism: Syrrhaptes paradoxus (assembly GCA_013400615.1). Classification (NCBI taxonomy): domain Eukaryota; kingdom Metazoa; phylum Chordata; class Aves; order Pterocliformes; family Pteroclidae; genus Syrrhaptes; species Syrrhaptes paradoxus. Next base: position 31,555 of record VZTO01011960.1, read on the forward strand.
CTCCGGCTCGGCTCCGCTCGGTTCGGTTCGGCTCCGCTCGGACCGGCCCCGCCGCTCCCGCCGCCGCCGGGACGCGCCCCGCACCGCTGGGCGCCAGGCCCCGCC